>JAUIMM010002613.1:0-140565 GCA_031769625.1 Taudactylus pleione | reverse complement strand
ACAGGGATTGATAACTGCAAGCATTTAAAGCAAATTAAAATCTCCATTGACTTAAAGTGGACCGAAGGAGCCTAGGAACCTTTTTTTGACTGGCTGTTTCTCTGCCACCTGATGGTCAAAATGGCCCAAAATTTGGTGTGAATATAGCTCTGAGCTAGTGCTTTCCAGCCATAGTGGTCTCATAATTGTAGACCACAGGGATTGATAACTGCAAGCATTTAAAGCAAATTAAAATCTCCATTGACTTAAAGTGGACCGAAGGAGCCTAGGAACCCTTTTTTTGACTGGCTGTTTCTCTGCCACCTGATGGTCAAAATGGCCCAAAATTTGGTGTGAATGTAGCTCTGAGCTAGTGCTTTCCAGCCATAGTGGTCTCATAATTGCAGACCACATGGATTGATAACTGCAAGCATTTAAAGCAAATTAAAATCTCCATTGACTTAAAGTGGACCGAAGGAGCCTAGGAACCCTTTTTTTGACTGGCTGTTTCTCTGCCACCTGATGGTCAAAATGGCCCAAAATTTGGTGGGAATGTAGCTCTGAGCTAGTGCTTTCCAGCCATAGTGGTCCCATAATTGTAGACCACAGGGATTGATAACTGCAAGCATTTAAAGCAAATTAAAATCTCCATTGACTTAAAGTGGACCGAAGGAGCCTAGGAACCCTTTTTTTGACTGGCTGTTTCTCTGCCACCTGATGGTCAAAATGGCCCAAAATTTGGTGTGAATGTAGCTCTGAGCTAGTGCTTTCCAGCCATAGTGGTCTCATAATTGTAGACCACAGGGATTGATAACTGCAAGCATTTAAAGCAAATTAAAATCTCCATTGACTTAAAGTGGACCGAAGGAGCCTAGGAACCCTTTTTTTGACTGGCTGTTTCTCTGCCACCTGATTGTCAAAATGGCCCAAAATTTGGTGTGAATGTAGCTCTGAGCTAGTGCTTTCCAGCCATAGTGGTCACATAATTGTAGACCACATGGATTGATAACTGCAAGCATTTAAAGCAAATTAAAATCTCCATTGACTTAAAGTGGACCGAAGGAGCCTAGGAACCCTTTTTTTGACTGGCTGTTTCTATGCCACCTGATGGTCAAAATGGCCCAAAATTTGGTGGGAATGTAGCTCTGATCTAGTGCTTTCCAGCCATAGTGGTCCCATAATTGCAGACCACATGGATTGATAACTGCAAGCATTTAAAGCAAATTAAAATCTCCATTGACTTAAAGTGGACCGAAGGAGCCTAGGAACCCTTTTTTTGACTGGCTGTTTCTCTGCCACCTGATGGTCAAAATGGCCCAAAATTTGGTGTGAATGTAGCTCTGAGTTAGTGCTTTCCAGCCATAGTGGTCCCATAATTGTAGACCACATGGATTGATAACTGCAAGCATTTAAAGCAAATTAAAATCTCCTTTGACTTAAAGTGGACCGAAGGAGCCTAGGAACCCTTTTTTTGACTGGCTGTTTCTCTGCCACCTGATGGTCAAAATGGTCCAAAATTTGGTGTGAATGTAGCTCTGAGCTAGTGCTTTCCAGCCTTAGTGGTCCCATAATTGTAGACCACATTGATTGATAACTGCAAGCATTTAAAGCAAATTAAAATCTCCATTGACTTAAAGTGGACCGAAGGAGCCTAGGAACCCTTTTTTTGACTAGCTGTTTCTCTGCCACCTGATGGTCAAAATGGCCCAAAATTTGGTGTGAATGTAGCTCTGAGTTAGTGCTTTCCAGCCATAGTGGTCCCATAATTGTAGACCACATGGATTGATAACTGCAAGCATTTAAAGCAAATTAAAATCTCCTTTGACTTAAAGTGGACCGAAGGAGCCTAGGAACCCTTTTTTTGACTGGCTGTTTCTCTGCCACCTGATGGTCAAAATGGTCCAAAATTTGGTGTGAATGTAGCTCTGAGCTAGTGCTTTCCAGCCATAGTGGTCTCATAGTTGTAGACCACAGGGATTGATAACTGCAAGCATTTAAAGCAAATTAAAATCTCTATTGACTTAAAGTGGACCGAAGGAGCCTAGGAACCCTTTTTTTGACTGGCTGTTTCTCTGCCACCTGAAGGTCAAAATGGCCCAAAATTTGGTGTGAATGTAGCTCTGAGCTAGTGCTTTCCAGCCATAGTGGTCTCATAATTGCAGACCACATGGATTGATAACTGCAAGCATTTAAAGCAAATTAAAATCTCCATTGACTTAAAGTGGACCGAAGGAGCCTAGGAACCCTTTTTTTGACTGGCTGTTTCTCTGCCACCTGATGGTCAAAATGGCCCAAAATTTGGTGTGAATGTAGCTCTGAGCTAGTGCTTTCCAGCCATAGTGGTCCCATAATTGTAGACCACAGGGATTGATAACTGCAAGCATTTAAAGCAAATTAAAATCTCCATTGACTTAAAGTGGACCGAAGGAGCCTAGGAACCCTTTTTTTGACTGGCTGTTTCTCTGCCACCTGATGGTCAAAATGGCCCAAAATTTGGTGTGAATGTAGCTCTGAGCTAGTGCTTTCCAGCCATAGTGGTCTCATAATTGTAGACCACAGGGATTGATAACTGCAAGCATTTAAAGCAAATTAAAATCTCCATTGACTTAAAGTGGACCGAAGGAGCCTAGGAACCCTTTTTTTGACTGGCTGTTTCTCTGCCACCTGATGGTCAAAATGGCCCAAAATTTGGTGTGAATGTAGCTCTGAGCTAGTGCTTTCCAGCCATAGTGGTCACATAATTGTAGACCACATGGATTGATAACTGCAAGCATTTAAAGCAAATTAAAATCTCCATTGACTTAAAGTGGACCGAAGGAGCCTAGGAACCCTTTTTTTGACTGGCTGTTTCTATGCCACCTGATGGTCAAAATGGCCCAAAATTTGGTGGGAATGTAACTCTGATCTAGTGCTTTCCAGCCATAGTGGTCCCATAATTGCAGACCACATGGATTGATAACTGCAAGCATTTAAAGCAAATTAAAATCTCCATTGACTTAAAGTGGACCGAAGGAGCCTAGGAACCCTTTTTTTGACTGGCTGTTTCTCTGCCACCTGATGGTCAAAATGGCCCAAAATTTGGTGTGAATGTAGCTCTGAGCTAGTGCTTTCCAGCCATAGTGGTCACATAATTGTAGACCACATGGATTGATAACTGCAAGCATTTAAAGCAAATTAAAATCTCCATTGACTTAAAGTGGACCGAAGGAGCCTAGGAACCCTTTTTTTGACTGGCTGTTTCTCTGCCACCTGATGGTCAAAATGGCCCAAAATTTGGTGTGAATATAGCTCTGAGCTAGTGCTTTCCAGCCATAGTGGTCTCATAATTGTAGACCACAGGGATTGATAACTGCAAGCATTTAAAGCAAATTAAAATCTCCATTGACTTAAAGTGGACCGAAGGAGCCTAGGAACCCTTTTTTTGACTGGCTGTTTCTCTGCCACCTGATGGTCAAAATGGCCCAAAATTTGGTGTGAATGTAGCTCTGAGCTAGTGCTTTCCAGCCATAGTGGTCACATAATTGTAGACCACATGGATTGATAACTGCAAGCATTTAAAGCAAATTAAAATCTCCATTGACTTAAAGTGGACCGAAGGAGCCTAGGAACCCTTTTTTTGACTGGCTGTTTCTATGCCACCTGATGGTCAAAATGGCCCAAAATTTGGTGGGAATGTAGCTCTGATCTAGTGCTTTCCAGCCATAGTGGTCCCATAATTGCAGACCACATGGATTGATAACTGCAAGCATTTAAAGCAAATTAAAATCTCCATTGACTTAAAGTGGACCGAAGGAGCCTAGGAACCCTTTTTTTGACTGGCTGTTTCTCTGCCACCTGATGGTCAAAATGGCCCAAAATTTGGTGGGAATGTAGCTCTGAGCTAGTGCTTTCCAGCCATAGTGGTCCCATAATTGTAGACCACAGGGATTGATAACTGCAAGCATTTAAAGCAAATTAAAATCTCCATTGACTTAAAGTGGACCGAAGGAGCCTAGGAACCCTTTTTTTGACTGGCTGTTTCTCTGCCACCTGATGGTCAAAATGGCCCAAAATTTGGTGTGAATGTAGCTCTGAGCTAGTGCTTTCCAGCCATAGTGGTCTCATAGTTGTAGACCACAGGGATTGATAACTGCAAGCATTTAAAGCAAATTAAAATCTCCATTGACTTAAAGTGGACCGAAGGAGCCTAGGAACCCTTTTTTGACTGGCTGTTTCTCTGCCACCTGAAGGTCAAAATGGCCCAAAATTTGGTGTGAATGTAGCTCTGAGCTAGTGCTTTCCAGCCATAGTGGTCCCATAATTGTAGACCACAGGGATTGATAACTGCAAGCATTTAAAGCAAATTAAAATCTCCATTGACTTAAAGTGGACCGAAGGAGCCTAGGAACCCTTTTTTTGACTGGCTGTTTCTCTGCCACCTGATGGTCAAAATGGCCCAAAATTTGGTGTGAATATAGCTCTGAGCTAGTGCTTTCCAGCCATAGTGGTCTCATAATTGTAGACCACAGGGATTGATAACTGCAAGCATTTAAAGCAAATTAAAATCTCCATTGACTTAAAGTGGACCGAAGGAGCCTAGGAACCCTTTTTTTGACTGGCTGTTTCTCTGCCACCTGATGGTCAAAATGGCCCAAAATTTGGTGTGAATGTAGCTCTGAGCTAGTGCTTTCCAGCCATAGTTGTCACATAATTGTAGACCACATGGATTGATAACTGCAAGCATTTAAAGCAAATTAAAATCTCCATTGACTTAAAGTGGACCGAAGGAGCCTAGGAACCCTTTTTTTGACTGGCTGTTTCTATGCCACCTGATGGTCAAAATGGCCCAAAATTTGGTGGGAATGTAGCTCTGATCTAGTGCTTTCCAGCCATAGTGGTCTCATAATTGCAGACCACATGGATTGATAACTGCAAGCATTTAAAGCAAATTAAAATCTCCATTGACTTAAAGTGGACCGAAGGAGCCTAGGAACCCTTTTTTTGACTGGCTGTTTCTCTGCCACCTGATGGTCAAAATGGCCCAAAATTTGGTGGGAATGTAGCTCTGAGCTAGTGCTTTCCAGCCATAGTGGTCCCATAATTGTAGACCACAGGGATTGATAACTGCAAGCATTTAAAGCAAATTAAAATCTCCATTGACTTAAAGTGGACCGAAGGAGCCTAGGAACCCTTTTTTTGACTGGCTGTTTCTCTGCCACCTGATGGTCAAAATGGCCCAAAATTTGGTGTGAATGTAGCTCTGAGCTAGTGCTTTCCAGCCATAGTGGTCTCATAATTGTAGACCACAGGGATTGATAACTGCAAGCATTTAAAGCAAATTAAAATCTCCATTGACTTAAAGTGGACCGAAGGAGCCTAGGAACCCTTTTTTTGACTGGCTGTTTCTCTGCCACCTGATTGTCAAAATGGCCCAAAATTTGGTGTGAATGTAGCTCTGAGCTAGTGCTTTCCAGCCATAGTGGTCACATAATTGTAGACCACATGGATTGATAACTGCAAGCATTTAAAGCAAATTAAAATCTCCATTGACTTAAAGTGGACCGAAGGAGCCTAGGAACCCTTTTTTTGACTGGCTGTTTCTATGCCACCTGATGGTCAAAATGGCCCAAAATTTGGTGGGAATGTAGCTCTGATCTAGTGCTTTCCAGCCATAGTGGTCCCATAATTGCAGACCACATGGATTGATAACTGCAAGCATTTAAAGCAAATTAAAATCTCCATTGACTTAAAGTGGACCGAAGGAGCCTAGGAACCCTTTTTTTGACTGGCTGTTTCTCTGCCACCTGATGGTCAAAATGGCCCAAAATTTGGTGTGAATGTAGCTCTGAGTTAGTGCTTTCCAGCCATAGTGGTCCCATAATTGTAGACCACATGGATTGATAACTGCAAGCATTTAAAGCAAATTAAAATCTCCTTTGACTTAAAGTGGACCGAAGGAGCCTAGGAACCCTTTTTTTGACTGGCTGTTTCTCTGCCACCTGATGGTCAAAATGGTCCAAAATTTGGTGTGAATGTAGCTCTGAGCTAGTGCTTTCCAGCCTTAGTGGTCCCATAATTGTAGACCACATTGATTGATAACTGCAAGCATTTAAAGCAAATTAAAATCTCCATTGACTTAAAGTGGACCGAAGGAGCCTAGGAACCCTTTTTTTGACTAGCTGTTTCTCTGCCACCTGATGGTCAAAATGGCCCAAAATTTGGTGTGAATGTAGCTCTGAGTTAGTGCTTTCCAGCCATAGTGGTCCCATAATTGTAGACCACATGGATTGATAACTGCAAGCATTTAAAGCAAATTAAAATCTCCTTTGACTTAAAGTGGACCGAAGGAGCCTAGGAACCCTTTTTTTGACTGGCTGTTTCTCTGCCACCTGATGGTCAAAATGGTCCAAAATTTGGTGTGAATGTAGCTCTGAGCTAGTGCTTTCCAGCCATAGTGGTCTCATAGTTGTAGACCACAGGGATTGATAACTGCAAGCATTTAAAGCAAATTAAAATCTCTATTGACTTAAAGTGGACCGAAGGAGCCTAGGAACCCTTTTTTTGACTGGCTGTTTCTCTGCCACCTGAAGGTCAAAATGGCCCAAAATTTGGTGTGAATGTAGCTCTGAGCTAGTGCTTTCCAGCCATAGTGGTCTCATAATTGCAGACCACATGGATTGATAACTGCAAGCATTTAAAGCAAATTAAAATCTCCATTGACTTAAAGTGGACCGAAGGAGCCTAGGAACCCTTTTTTTGACTGGCTGTTTCTCTGCCACCTGATGGTCAAAATGGCCCAAAATTTGGTGTGAATGTAGCTCTGAGCTAGTGCTTTCCAGCCATAGTGGTCCCATAATTGTAGACCACAGGGATTGATAACTGCAAGCATTTAAAGCAAATTAAAATCTCCATTGACTTAAAGTGGACCGAAGGAGCCTAGGAACCCTTTTTTTGACTGGCTGTTTCTCTGCCACCTGATGGTCAAAATGGCCCAAAATTTGGTGTGAATGTAGCTCTGAGCTAGTGCTTTCCAGCCATAGTGGTCTCATAATTGTAGACCACAGGGATTGATAACTGCAAGCATTTAAAGCAAATTAAAATCTCCATTGACTTAAAGTGGACCGAAGGAGCCTAGGAACCCTTTTTTTGACTGGCTGTTTCTCTGCCACCTGATGGTCAAAATGGCCCAAAATTTGGTGTGAATGTAGCTCTGAGCTAGTGCTTTCCAGCCATAGTGGTCACATAATTGTAGACCACATGGATTGATAACTGCAAGCATTTAAAGCAAATTAAAATCTCCATTGACTTAAAGTGGACCGAAGGAGCCTAGGAACCCTTTTTTTGACTGGCTGTTTCTATGCCACCTGATGGTCAAAATGGCCCAAAATTTGGTGGGAATGTAACTCTGATCTAGTGCTTTCCAGCCATAGTGGTCCCATAATTGCAGACCACATGGATTGATAACTGCAAGCATTTAAAGCAAATTAAAATCTCCATTGACTTAAAGTGGACCGAAGGAGCCTAGGAACCCTTTTTTTGACTGGCTGTTTCTCTGCCACCTGATGGTCAAAATGGCCCAAAATTTGGTGTGAATGTAGCTCTGAGCTAGTGCTTTCCAGCCATAGTGGTCACATAATTGTAGACCACATGGATTGATAACTGCAAGCATTTAAAGCAAATTAAAATCTCCATTGACTTAAAGTGGACCGAAGGAGCCTAGGAACCCTTTTTTTGACTGGCTGTTTCTATGCCACCTGATGGTCAAAATGGCCCAAAATTTGGTGGGAATGTAGCTCTGATCTAGTGCTTTCCAGCCATAGTGGTCCCATAATTGCAGACCACATGGATTGATAACTGCAAGCATTTAAAGCAAATTAAAATCTCCATTGACTTAAAGTGGACCGAAGGAGCCTAGGAACCCTTTTTTTGACTGGCTGTTTCTCTGCCACCTGATGGTCAAAATGGCCCAAAATTTGGTGGGAATGTAGCTCTGAGCTAGTGCTTTCCAGCCATAGTGGTCCCATAATTGTAGACCACAGGGATTGATAACTGCAAGCATTTAAAGCAAATTAAAATCTCCATTGACTTAAAGTGGACCGAAGGAGCCTAGGAACCCTTTTTTTGACTGGCTGTTTCTCTGCCACCTGATGGTCAAAATGGCCCAAAATTTGGTGTGAATGTAGCTCTGAGCTAGTGCTTTCCAGCCATAGTGGTCTCATAGTTGTAGACCACAGGGATTGATAACTGCAAGCATTTAAAGCAAATTAAAATCTCCATTGACTTAAAGTGGACCGAAGGAGCCTAGGAACCCTTTTTTGACTGGCTGTTTCTCTGCCACCTGAAGGTCAAAATGGCCCAAAATTTGGTGTGAATGTAGCTCTGAGCTAGTGCTTTCCAGCCATAGTGGTCCCATAATTGTAGACCACAGGGATTGATAACTGCAAGCATTTAAAGCAAATTAAAATCTCCATTGACTTAAAGTGGACCGAAGGAGCCTAGGAACCCTTTTTTTGACTGGCTGTTTCTCTGCCACCTGATGGTCAAAATGGCCCAAAATTTGGTGTGAATATAGCTCTGAGCTAGTGCTTTCCAGCCATAGTGGTCTCATAATTGTAGACCACAGGGATTGATAACTGCAAGCATTTAAAGCAAATTAAAATCTCCATTGACTTAAAGTGGACCGAAGGAGCCTAGGAACCCTTTTTTGACTGGCTGTTTCTCTGCCACCTGATGGTCAAAATGGCCCAAAATTTGGTGTGAATGTAGCTCTGAGCTAGTGCTTTCCAGCCATAGTGGTCCCATAATTGTAGACCACAGGGATTGATAACTGCAAGCATTTAAAGCAAATTAAAATCTCCATTGACTTAAAGTGGACCGAAGGAGCCTAGGAACCCTTTTTTTGACTGGCTGTTTCTCTGCCACCTGATGGTCAAAATGGCCCAAAATTTGGTGTGAATATAGCTCTGAGCTAGTGCTTTCCAGCCATAGTGGTCTCATAATTGTAGACCACAGGGATTGATAACTGCAAGCATTTAAAGCAAATTAAAATCTCCATTGACTTAAAGTGGACCGAAGGAGCCTAGGAACCCTTTTTTTGACTGGCTGTTTCTCTGCCACCTGATGGTCAAAATGGCCCAAAATTTGGTGTGAATGTAGCTCTGAGCTAGTGCTTTCCAGCCATAGTGGTCACATAATTGTAGACCACATGGATTGATAACTGCAAGCATTTAAAGCAAATTAAAATCTCCATTGACTTAAAGTGGACCGAAGGAGCCTAGGAACCCTTTTTTTGACTGGCTGTTTCTATGCCACCTGATGGTCAAAATGGCCCAAAATTTGGTGGGAATGTAGCTCTGATCTAGTGCTTTCCAGCCATAGTGGTCCCATAATTGCAGACCACATGGATTGATAACTGCAAGCATTTAAAGCAAATTAAAATCTCCATTGACTTAAAGTGGACCGAAGGAGCCTAGGAACCCTTTTTTTGACTGGCTGTTTCTCTGCCACCTGATGGTCAAAATGGCCCAAAATTTGGTGGGAATGTAGCTCTGAGCTAGTGCTTTCCAGCCATAGTGGTCCCATAATTGTAGACCACAGGGATTGATAACTGCAAGCATTTAAAGCAAATTAAAATCTCCATTGACTTAAAGTGGACCGAAGGAGCCTAGGAACCCTTTTTTTGACTGGCTGTTTCTCTGCCACCTGATGGTCAAAATGGCCCAAAATTTGGTGTGAATGTAGCTCTGAGCTAGTGCTTTCCAGCCATAGTGGTCTCATAGTTGTAGACCACAGGGATTGATAACTGCAAGCATTTAAAGCAAATTAAAATCTCCATTGACTTAAAGTGGACCGAAGGAGCCTAGGAACCCTTTTTTGACTGGCTGTTTCTCTGCCACCTGAAGGTCAAAATGGCCCAAAATTTGGTGTGAATGTAGCTCTGAGCTAGTGCTTTCCAGCCATAGTGGTCCCATAATTGTAGACCACAGGGATTGATAACTGCAAGCATTTAAAGCAAATTAAAATCTCCATTGACTTAAAGTGGACCGAAGGAGCCTAGGAACCCTTTTTTTGACTGGCTGTTTCTCTGCCACCTGATGGTCAAAATGGCCCAAAATTTGGTGTGAATATAGCTCTGAGCTAGTGCTTTCCAGCCATAGTGGTCTCATAATTGTAGACCACAGGGATTGATAACTGCAAGCATTTAAAGCAAATTAAAATCTCCATTGACTTAAAGTGGACCGAAGGAGCCTAGGAACCCTTTTTTTGACTGGCTGTTTCTCTGCCACCTGATGGTCAAAATGGCCCAAAATTTGGTGTGAATGTAGCTCTGAGCTAGTGCTTTCCAGCCATAGTTGTCACATAATTGTAGACCACATGGATTGATAACTGCAAGCATTTAAAGCAAATTAAAATCTCCATTGACTTAAAGTGGACCGAAGGAGCCTAGGAACCCTTTTTTTGACTGGCTGTTTCTATGCCACCTGATGGTCAAAATGGCCCAAAATTTGGTGGGAATGTAGCTCTGATCTAGTGCTTTCCAGCCATAGTGGTCTCATAATTGCAGACCACATGGATTGATAACTGCAAGCATTTAAAGCAAATTAAAATCTCCATTGACTTAAAGTGGACCGAAGGAGCCTAGGAACCCTTTTTTTGACTGGCTGTTTCTCTGCCACCTGATGGTCAAAATGGCCCAAAATTTGGTGGGAATGTAGCTCTGAGCTAGTGCTTTCCAGCCATAGTGGTCCCATAATTGTAGACCACAGGGATTGATAACTGCAAGCATTTAAAGCAAATTAAAATCTCCATTGACTTAAAGTGGACCGAAGGAGCCTAGGAACCCTTTTTTTGACTGGCTGTTTCTCTGCCACCTGATGGTCAAAATGGCCCAAAATTTGGTGTGAATGTAGCTCTGAGCTAGTGCTTTCCAGCCATAGTGGTCTCATAATTGTAGACCACAGGGATTGATAACTGCAAGCATTTAAAGCAAATTAAAATCTCCATTGACTTAAAGTGGACCGAAGGAGCCTAGGAACCCTTTTTTTGACTGGCTGTTTCTCTGCCACCTGATTGTCAAAATGGCCCAAAATTTGGTGTGAATGTAGCTCTGAGCTAGTGCTTTCCAGCCATAGTGGTCACATAATTGTAGACCACATGGATTGATAACTGCAAGCATTTAAAGCAAATTAAAATCTCCATTGACTTAAAGTGGACCGAAGGAGCCTAGGAACCCTTTTTTTGACTGGCTGTTTCTATGCCACCTGATGGTCAAAATGGCCCAAAATTTGGTGGGAATGTAGCTCTGATCTAGTGCTTTCCAGCCATAGTGGTCCCATAATTGCAGACCACATGGATTGATAACTGCAAGCATTTAAAGCAAATTAAAATCTCCATTGACTTAAAGTGGACCGAAGGAGCCTAGGAACCCTTTTTTTGACTGGCTGTTTCTCTGCCACCTGATGGTCAAAATGGCCCAAAATTTGGTGTGAATGTAGCTCTGAGTTAGTGCTTTCCAGCCATAGTGGTCCCATAATTGTAGACCACATGGATTGATAACTGCAAGCATTTAAAGCAAATTAAAATCTCCTTTGACTTAAAGTGGACCGAAGGAGCCTAGGAACCCTTTTTTTGACTGGCTGTTTCTCTGCCACCTGATGGTCAAAATGGTCCAAAATTTGGTGTGAATGTAGCTCTGAGCTAGTGCTTTCCAGCCTTAGTGGTCCCATAATTGTAGACCACATTGATTGATAACTGCAAGCATTTAAAGCAAATTAAAATCTCCATTGACTTAAAGTGGACCGAAGGAGCCTAGGAACCCTTTTTTTGACTAGCTGTTTCTCTGCCACCTGATGGTCAAAATGGCCCAAAATTTGGTGTGAATGTAGCTCTGAGTTAGTGCTTTCCAGCCATAGTGGTCCCATAATTGTAGACCACATGGATTGATAACTGCAAGCATTTAAAGCAAATTAAAATCTCCTTTGACTTAAAGTGGACCGAAGGAGCCTAGGAACCCTTTTTTTGACTGGCTGTTTCTCTGCCACCTGATGGTCAAAATGGTCCAAAATTTGGTGTGAATGTAGCTCTGAGCTAGTGCTTTCCAGCCATAGTGGTCTCATAGTTGTAGACCACAGGGATTGATAACTGCAAGCATTTAAAGCAAATTAAAATCTCTATTGACTTAAAGTGGACCGAAGGAGCCTAGGAACCCTTTTTTTGACTGGCTGTTTCTCTGCCACCTGAAGGTCAAAATGGCCCAAAATTTGGTGTGAATGTAGCTCTGAGCTAGTGCTTTCCAGCCATAGTGGTCTCATAATTGCAGACCACATGGATTGATAACTGCAAGCATTTAAAGCAAATTAAAATCTCCATTGACTTAAAGTGGACCGAAGGAGCCTAGGAACCCTTTTTTTGACTGGCTGTTTCTCTGCCACCTGATGGTCAAAATGGCCCAAAATTTGGTGTGAATGTAGCTCTGAGCTAGTGCTTTCCAGCCATAGTGGTCCCATAATTGTAGACCACAGGGATTGATAACTGCAAGCATTTAAAGCAAATTAAAATCTCCATTGACTTAAAGTGGACCGAAGGAGCCTAGGAACCCTTTTTTTGACTGGCTGTTTCTCTGCCACCTGATGGTCAAAATGGCCCAAAATTTGGTGTGAATGTAGCTCTGAGCTAGTGCTTTCCAGCCATAGTGGTCTCATAATTGTAGACCACAGGGATTGATAACTGCAAGCATTTAAAGCAAATTAAAATCTCCATTGACTTAAAGTGGACCGAAGGAGCCTAGGAACCCTTTTTTTGACTGGCTGTTTCTCTGCCACCTGATGGTCAAAATGGCCCAAAATTTGGTGTGAATGTAGCTCTGAGCTAGTGCTTTCCAGCCATAGTGGTCACATAATTGTAGACCACATGGATTGATAACTGCAAGCATTTAAAGCAAATTAAAATCTCCATTGACTTAAAGTGGACCGAAGGAGCCTAGGAACCCTTTTTTTGACTGGCTGTTTCTATGCCACCTGATGGTCAAAATGGCCCAAAATTTGGTGGGAATGTAACTCTGATCTAGTGCTTTCCAGCCATAGTGGTCCCATAATTGCAGACCACATGGATTGATAACTGCAAGCATTTAAAGCAAATTAAAATCTCCATTGACTTAAAGTGGACCGAAGGAGCCTAGGAACCCTTTTTTTGACTGGCTGTTTCTCTGCCACCTGATGGTCAAAATGGCCCAAAATTTGGTGTGAATGTAGCTCTGAGTTAGTGCTTTCCAGCCATAGTGGTCCCATAATTGTAGACCACATGGATTGATAACTGCAAGCATTTAAAGCAAATTAAAATCTCCTTTGACTTAAAGTGGACCGAAGGAGCCTAGGAACCCTTTTTTTGACTGGCTGTTTCTCTGCCACCTGATGGTCAAAATGGTCCAAAATTTGGTGTGAATGTAGCTCTGAGCTAGTGCTTTCCAGCCTTAGTGGTCCCATAATTGTAGACCACATTGATTGATAACTGCAAGCATTTAAAGCAAATTAAAATCTCCATTGACTTAAAGTGGACCGAAGGAGCCTAGGAACCCTTTTTTTGACTAGCTGTTTCTCTGCCACCTGATGGTCAAAATGGCCCAAAATTTGGTGTGAATGTAGCTCTGAGTTAGTGCTTTCCAGCCATAGTGGTCCCATAATTGTAGACCACATGGATTGATAACTGCAAGCATTTAAAGCAAATTAAAATCTCCTTTGACTTAAAGTGGACCGAAGGAGCCTAGGAACCCTTTTTTTGACTGGCTGTTTCTCTGCCACCTGATGGTCAAAATGGCCCAAAATTTGGTGTGAATGTAGCTCTGAGCGAGTGCTTTCCAGCCATAGTGGTCTCATAGTTGTAGACCACAGGGATTGATAACTGCAAGCATTTAAAGCAAATTAAAATCTCCATTGACTTAAAGTGGACCGAAGGAGCCTAGGAACAATTTTTTGACTGGCTGTTTCTCTGCCACCTGATGGTCAAAATGGCCCAAAATTTGGTGTGAATGTAGCTCTGAGCTAGTGCTTTCCAGCCATAGTGGTCACATAATTGTAGACCACATGGATTGATAACTGCAAGCATTTAAAGCAAATTTAAATCTCCATTGACTTAAAGTGGACCGAAGGAGCCTAGGAACCCTTTTTTTGACTGGCTGTTTCTCTGCCACCTGATGGTCAAAATGGCCCAAAATTTGGTGTGAATGTAGCTCTGAGCTAGTGCTTTCCAGCCATAGTGGTCCCATAATTGTAGACCACAGGGATTGATAACTGCAAGCATTTAAAGCAAATTAAAATCTCCATTGACTTAAAGTGGACCGAAGGAGCCTAGGAACCCTTTTTTGACTGGCTGTTTCTCTGCCACCTGATGGTTAAAATGGCCCAAAATTTGGTGTGAATGTAGCTCTGAGCTAGTGCTTTCCAGCCATAGTGGTCCCATAATTGTAGACCACATGGATTGATAACTGCAAGCATTTAAAGCAAATTAAAATCTCCTTTGACTTAAAGTGGACCGAAGGAGCCTAGGAACCCTTTTTTTGACTGGCTGTTTCTCTGCCACCTGATGGTCAAAATGGTCCAAAATTTGGTGTGAATGTAGCTCTGAGCTAGTGCTTTCCAGCCTTAGTGGTCCCATAATTGTAGACCACATTGATTGATAACTGCAAGCATTTAAAGCAAATTAAAATCTCCATTGACTTAAAGTGGACCGAAGGAGCCTAGGAACCCTTTTTTTGACTAGCTGTTTCTCTGCCACCTGATGGTCAAAATGGCCCAAAATTTGGTGTGAATGTAGCTCTGAGTTAGTGCTTTCCAGCCATAGTGGTCCCATAATTGTAGACCACATGGATTGATAACTGCAAGCATTTAAAGCAAATTAAAATCTCCTTTGACTTAAAGTGGACCGAAGGAGCCTAGGAACCCTTTTTTTGACTGGCTGTTTCTCTGCCACCTGATGGTCAAAATGGTCCAAAATTTGGTGTGAATGTAGCTCTGAGCTAGTGCTTTCCAGCCATAGTGGTCTCATAGTTGTAGACCACAGGGATTGATAACTGCAAGCATTTAAAGCAAATTAAAATCTCCTTTGACTTAAAGTGGACCGAAGGAGCCTAGGAACCCTTTTTTTGACTGGCTGTTTCTCTGCCACCTGATGGTCAAAATGGCCCAAAATTTGGTGTGAATGTAGCTCTGAGTTAGTGCTTTCCAGCCATAGTGGTCCCATAATTGTAGACCACATGGATTGATAACTGCAAGCATTTAAAGCAAATTAAAATCTCCTTTGACTTAAAGTGGACCGAAGGAGCCTAGGAACCCTTTTTTTGACTGGCTGTTTCTCTGCCACCTGATGGTCAAAATGGTCCAAAATTTGGTGTGAATGTAGCTCTGAGCTAGTGCTTTCCAGCCTTAGTGGTCCCATAATTGTAGACCACATTGATTGATAACTGCAAGCATTTAAAGCAAATTAAAATCTCCATTGACTTAAAGTGGACCGAAGGAGCCTAGGAACCCTTTTTTTGACTAGCTGTTTCTCTGCCACCTGATGGTCAAAATGGCCCAAAATTTGGTGTGAATGTAGCTCTGAGTTAGTGCTTTCCAGCCATAGTGGTCCCATAATTGTAGACCACATGGATTGATAACTGCAAGCATTTAAAGCAAATTAAAATCTCCTTTGACTTAAAGTGGACCGAAGGAGCCTAGGAACCCTTTTTTTGACTGGCTGTTTCTCTGCCACCTGATGGTCAAAATGGCCCAAAATTTGGTGTGAATGTAGCTCTGAGCGAGTGCTTTCCAGCCATAGTGGTCTCATAGTTGTAGACCACAGGGATTGATAACTGCAAGCATTTAAAGCAAATTAAAATCTCCATTGACTTAAAGTGGACCGAAGGAGCCTAGGAACAATTTTTTGACTGGCTGTTTCTCTGCCACCTGATGGTCAAAATGGCCCAAAATTTGGTGTGAATGTAGCTCTGAGCTAGTGCTTTCCAGCCATAGTGGTCACATAATTGTAGACCACATGGATTGATAACTGCAAGCATTTAAAGCAAATTTAAATCTCCATTGACTTAAAGTGGACCGAAGGAGCCTAGGAACCCTTTTTTTGACTGGCTGTTTCTCTGCCACCTGATGGTCAAAATGGCCCAAAATTTGGTGTGAATGTAGCTCTGAGCTAGTGCTTTCCAGCCATAGTGGTCCCATAATTGTAGACCACAGGGATTGATAACTGCAAGCATTTAAAGCAAATTAAAATCTCCATTGACTTAAAGTGGACCGAAGGAGCCTAGGAACCCTTTTTTGACTGGCTGTTTCTCTGCCACCTGATGGTTAAAATGGCCCAAAATTTGGTGTGAATGTAGCTCTGAGCTAGTGCTTTCCAGCCATAGTGGTCACATAATTGTAGACCACATGGATTGATAACTGCAAGCATTTAAAGCAAATTAAAATCTCCATTGACTTAAAGTGGACCGAAGGAGCCTAGGAACCCTTTTTTTGACTGGCTGTTTCTCTGCCACCTGATGGTCAAAATGGCCCAAAATTTGGTGTGAATGTAGCTCTGAGTTAGTGCTTTCCAGCCATAGTGGTCCCATAATTGTAGACCACATGGATTGATAACTGCAAGCATTTAAAGCAAATTAAAATCTCCTTTGACTTAAAGTGGACCGAAGGAGCCTAGGAACCCTTTTTTTGACTGGCTGTTTCTCTGCCACCTGATGGTCAAAATGGTCCAAAATTTGGTGTGAATGTAGCTCTGAGCTAGTGCTTTCCAGCCTTAGTGGTCCCATAATTGTAGACCACATTGATTGATAACTGCAAGCATTTAAAGCAAATTAAAATCTCCATTGACTTAAAGTGGACCGAAGGAGCCTAGGAACCCTTTTTTTGACTAGCTGTTTCTCTGCCACCTGATGGTCAAAATGGCCCAAAATTTGGTGTGAATGTAGCTCTGAGTTAGTGCTTTCCAGCCATAGTGGTCCCATAATTGTAGACCACATGGATTGATAACTGCAAGCATTTAAAGCAAATTAAAATCTCCTTTGACTTAAAGTGGACCGAAGGAGCCTAGGAACCCTTTTTTT
Source organism: Taudactylus pleione (assembly GCA_031769625.1). Taxonomy (NCBI): domain Eukaryota; kingdom Metazoa; phylum Chordata; class Amphibia; order Anura; family Myobatrachidae; genus Taudactylus; species Taudactylus pleione. The sequence goes on along the minus strand of JAUIMM010002613.1, from coordinate 123,521 downwards.
GACTGGCTGTTTCTCTGCCACCTGATGGTCAAAATGGTCCAAAATTTGGTGTGAATGTAGCTCTGAGCTAGTGCTTTCCAGCCATAGTGGTCTCATAGTTGTAGACCACAGGGATTGATAACTGCAAGCATTTAAAGCAAATTAAAATCTCCATTGACTTAAAGTGGACCGAAGGAGCCTAGGAACCCTTTTTTTGACTGGCTGTTTCTCTGCCACCTGAAGGTCAAAATGGCCCAAAATTTGGTGTGAATGTAGCTCTGAGCTAGTGCTTTCCAGCCATAGTGGTCCCATAATTGTAGACCACATGGATTGATAACTGCAAGCATTTAAAGCAAATTAAAATCTCCTTTGACTTAAAGTGGACCGAAGGAGCCTAGGAACCCTTTTTTTGACTGGCTGTTTCTCTGCCACCTGATGGTCAAAATGGCCCAAAATTTGGTGTGAATGTAGCTCTGAGCAAGTGCTTTCCAGCCATAGTGGTCTCATAGTTGTAGACCACAGGGATTGATAACTGCAAGCATTTAAAGCAAATTAAAATCTCCATTGACTTAAAGTGGACCGAAGGAGCCTAGGAACAATTTTTTGACTGGCTGTTTCTCTGCCACCTGATGGTCAAAATGGCCCAAAATTTGGTGTGAATGTAGCTCTGAGCTAGTGCTTTCCAGCCATAGTGGTCACATAATTGTAGACCACATGGATTGATAACTGCAAGCATTTAAAGCAAATTTAAATCTCCATTGACTTAAAGTGGACCGAAGGAGCCTAGGAACCCTTTTTTTGACTGGCTGTTTCTCTGCCACCTGATGGTCAAAATGGCCCAAAATTTGGTGTGAATGTAGCTCTGAGCTAGTGCTTTCCAGCCATAGTGGTCCCATAATTGTAGACCACAGGGATTGATAACTGCAAGCATTTAAAGCAAATTAAAATCTCCATTAACTTAAAGTGGACCGAAGGAGCCTAGGAACCCTTTTTTGACTGGCTGTTTCTCTGCCACCTGATGGTCAAAATGGCCCAAAATTTGGTGTGAATGTAGCTCTGAGCTAGTGCTTTCCAGCCATAGTGGTCACATAATTGTAGACCACATGGATTGATAACTGCAAGCATTTAAAGCAAATTAAAATCTCCATTGACTTAAAGTGGACCGAAGGAGCCTAGGAACCCTTTTTTTGACTGGCTGTTTCTCTGCCACCTGATGGTCAAAATGGCCCAAAATTTGGTGTGAATGTAGCTCTGAGCTAGTGCTTTCCAGCCATAGTGGTCCCATAATTGTAGACCACAGGGATTGATAACTGCAAGCATTTAAAGCAAATTAAAATCTCCATTGACTTAAAGTGGACCGAAGGAGCCTAGGAACCCTTTTTTTGACTGGCTGTTTCTCTGCCACCTGATGGTCAAAATGGCCCAAAATTTGGTGTGAATGTAGCTCTGAGCAAGTGCTTTCCAGCCATAGTGGTCTCATAGTTGTAGACCACAGGGATTGATAACTGCAAGCATTTAAAGCAAATTAAAATCTCCATTGACTTAAAGTGGACCGAAGGAGCCTAGGAACCCTTTTTTGACTGGCTGTTTCTCTGCCACCTGATGGTCAAAATGGCCCAAAATTTGGTGTGAATGTAGCTCTGAGCTAGTGCTTTCCAGCCATAGTGGTCCCATAATTGTAGACCACAGGGATTGATAACTGCAAGCATTTAAAGCAAATTAAAATCTCCATTGACTTAAAGTGGACCGAAGGAGCCTAGGAACCCTTTTTTTGACTGGCTGTTTCTCTGCCACCTGATGGTCAAAATGGCCCAAAATTTGGTGTGAATATAGCTCTGAGCTAGTGCTTTCCAGCCATAGTGGTCTCATAATTGTAGACCACAGGGATTGATAACTGCAAGCATTTAAAGCAAATTAAAATCTCCATTGACTTAAAGTGGACCGAAGGAGCCTAGGAACCCTTTTTTTGACTGGCTGTTTCTCTGCCACCTGATGGTCAAAATGGCCCAAAATTTGGTGTGAATGTAGCTCTGAGCTAGTGCTTTCCAGCCATAGTGGTCACATAATTGTAGACCACATGGATTGATAACTGCAAGCATTTAAAGCAAATTAAAATCTCCATTGACTTAAAGTGGACCGAAGGAGCCTAGGAACCCTTTTTTTGACTGGCTGTTTCTATGCCACCTGATGGTCAAAATGGCCCAAAATTTGGTGGGAATGTAGCTCTGATCTAGTGCTTTCCAGCCATAGTGGTCCCATAATTGCAGACCACATGGATTGATAACTGCAAGCATTTAAAGCAAATTAAAATCTCCATTGACTTAAAGTGGACCGAAGGAGCCTAGGAACCCTTTTTTTGACTGGCTGTTTCTCTGCCACCTGATGGTCAAAATGGCCCAAAATTTGGTGGGAATGTAGCTCTGAGCTAGTGCTTTCCAGCCATAGTGGTCCCATAATTGTAGACCACAGGGATTGATAACTGCAAGCATTTAAAGCAAATTAAAATCTCCATTGACTTAAAGTGGACCGAAGGAGCCTAGGAACCCTTTTTTTGACTGGCTGTTTCTCTGCCACCTGATGGTCAAAATGGCCCAAAATTTGGTGTGAATGTAGCTCTGAGCTAGTGCTTTCCAGCCATAGTGGTCTCATAGTTGTAGACCACAGGGATTGATAACTGCAAGCATTTAAAGCAAATTAAAATCTCCATTGACTTAAAGTGGACCGAAGGAGCCTAGGAACCCTTTTTTGACTGGCTGTTTCTCTGCCACCTGAAGGTCAAAATGGCCCAAAATTTGGTGTGAATGTAGCTCTGAGCTAGTGCTTTCCAGCCATAGTGGTCCCATAATTGTAGACCACAGGGATTGATAACTGCAAGCATTTAAAGCAAATTAAAATCTCCATTGACTTAAAGTGGACCGAAGGAGCCTAGGAACCCTTTTTTTGACTGGCTGTTTCTCTGCCACCTGATGGTCAAAATGGCCCAAAATTTGGTGTGAATATAGCTCTGAGCTAGTGCTTTCCAGCCATAGTGGTCTCATAATTGTAGACCACAGGGATTGATAACTGCAAGCATTTAAAGCAAATTAAAATCTCCATTGACTTAAAGTGGACCGAAGGAGCCTAGGAACCCTTTTTTGACTGGCTGTTTCTCTGCCACCTGATGGTCAAAATGGCCCAAAATTTGGTGTGAATGTAGCTCTGAGCTAGTGCTTTCCAGCCATAGTGGTCCCATAATTGTAGACCACAGGGATTGATAACTGCAAGCATTTAAAGCAAATTAAAATCTCCATTGACTTAAAGTGGACCGAAGGAGCCTAGGAACCCTTTTTTTGACTGGCTGTTTCTCTGCCACCTGATGGTCAAAATGGCCCAAAATTTGGTGTGAATATAGCTCTGAGCTAGTGCTTTCCAGCCATAGTGGTCTCATAATTGTAGACCACAGGGATTGATAACTGCAAGCATTTAAAGCAAATTAAAATCTCCATTGACTTAAAGTGGACCGAAGGAGCCTAGGAACCCTTTTTTTGACTGGCTGTTTCTCTGCCACCTGATGGTCAAAATGGCCCAAAATTTGGTGTGAATGTAGCTCTGAGCTAGTGCTTTCCAGCCATAGTGGTCACATAATTGTAGACCACATGGATTGATAACTGCAAGCATTTAAAGCAAATTAAAATCTCCATTGACTTAAAGTGGACCGAAGGAGCCTAGGAACCCTTTTTTTGACTGGCTGTTTCTATGCCACCTGATGGTCAAAATGGCCCAAAATTTGGTGGGAATGTAGCTCTGATCTAGTGCTTTCCAGCCATAGTGGTCCCATAATTGCAGACCACATGGATTGATAACTGCAAGCATTTAAAGCAAATTAAAATCTCCATTGACTTAAAGTGGACCGAAGGAGCCTAGGAACCCTTTTTTTGACTGGCTGTTTCTCTGCCACCTGATGGTCAAAATGGCCCAAAATTTGGTGGGAATGTAGCTCTGAGCTAGTGCTTTCCAGCCATAGTGGTCCCATAATTGTAGACCACAGGGATTGATAACTGCAAGCATTTAAAGCAAATTAAAATCTCCATTGACTTAAAGTGGACCGAAGGAGCCTAGGAACCCTTTTTTTGACTGGCTGTTTCTCTGCCACCTGATGGTCAAAATGGCCCAAAATTTGGTGTGAATATAGCTCTGAGCTAGTGCTTTCCAGCCATAGTGGTCTCATAATTGTAGACCACAGGGATTGATAACTGCAAGCATTTAAAGCAAATTAAAATCTCCATTGACTTAAAGTGGACCGAAGGAGCCTAGGAACCCTTTTTTTGACTGGCTGTTTCTCTGCCACCTGATGGTCAAAATGGCCCAAAATTTGGTGTGAATGTAGCTCTGAGCTAGTGCTTTCCAGCCATAGTGGTCACATAATTGTAGACCACATGGATTGATAACTGCAAGCATTTAAAGCAAATTAAAATCTCCATTGACTTAAAGTGGACCGAAGGAGCCTAGGAACCCTTTTTTTGACTGGCTGTTCTATGCCACCTGATGGTCAAAATGGCCCAAAATTTGGTGGGAATGTAGCTCTGATCTAGTGCTTTCCAGCCATAGTGGTCCCATAATTGCAGACCACATGGATTGATAACTGCAAGCATTTAAAGCAAATTAAAATCTCCATTGACTTAAAGTGGACCGAAGGAGCCTAGGAACCCTTTTTTTGACTGGCTGTTTCTCTGCCACCTGATGGTCAAAATGGCCCAAAATTTGGTGGGAATGTAGCTCTGAGCTAGTGCTTTCCAGCCATAGTGGTCCCATAATTGTAGACCACAGGGATTGATAACTGCAAGCATTTAAAGCAAATTAAAATCTCCATTGACTTAAAGTGGACCGAAGGAGCCTAGGAACCCTTTTTTTGACTGGCTGTTTCTCTGCCACCTGATGGTCAAAATGGCCCAAAATTTGGTGTGAATGTAGCTCTGAGCTAGTGCTTTCCAGCCATAGTGGTCTCATAATTGTAGACCACAGGGATTGATAACTGCAAGCATTTAAAGCAAATTAAAATCTCCATTGACTTAAAGTGGACCGAAGGAGCCTAGGAACCCTTTTTTTGACTGGCTGTTTCTCTGCCACCTGATGGTCAAAATGGCCCAAAATTTGGTGTGAATATAGCTCTGAGCTAGTGCTTTCCAGCCATAGTGGTCTCATAATTGTAGACCACAGGGATTGATAACTGCAAGCATTTAAAGCAAATTAAAATCTCCATTGACTTAAAGTGGACCGAAGGAGCCTAGGAACCCTTTTTTTTGACTGGCTGTTTCTCTGCCACCTGATGGTCAAAATGGCCCAAAATTTGGTGTGAATGTAGCTCTGAGCTAGTGCTTTCCAGCCATAGTGGTCACATAATTGTAGACCACATGGATTGATAACTGCAAGCATTTAAAGCAAATTAAAATCTCCATTGACTTAAAGTGGACCGAAGGAGCCTAGGAACCCTTTTTTTGACTGGCTGTTTCTATGCCACCTGATGGTCAAAATGGCCCAAAATTTGGTGGGAATGTAGCTCTGATCTAGTGCTTTCCAGCCATAGTGGTCCCATAATTGCAGACCACATGGATTGATAACTGCAAGCATTTAAAGCAAATTAAAATCTCCATTGACTTAAAGTGGACCGAAGGAGCCTAGGAACCCTTTTTTTGACTGGCTGTTTCTCTGCCACCTGATGGTCAAAATGGCCCAAAATTTGGTGGGAATGTAGCTCTGAGCTAGTGCTTTCCAGCCATAGTGGTCCCATAATTGTAGACCACAGGGATTGATAACTGCAAGCATTTAAAGCAAATTAAAATCTCCATTGACTTAAAGTGGACCGAAGGAGCCTAGGAACCCTTTTTTTGACTGGCTGTTTCTCTGCCCCCTGATGGTCAAAATGGCCCAAAATTTGGTGTGAATGTAGCTCTGAGCTAGTGCTTTCCAGCCATAGTGGTCACATAATTGTAGACCACATGGATTGATAACTGCAAGCATTTAAAGCAAATTAAAATCTCCATTGACTTAAAGTGGACCGAAGGAGCCTAGGAACCCTTTTTTTGACTGGCTGTTTCTCTGCCACCTGATGGTCAAAATGGCCCAAAATTTGGTGGGAATGTAGCTCTGAGCTAGTGCTTTCCAGCCATAGTGGTCCCATAATTGTAGACCACAGGGATTGATAACTGCAAGCATTTAAAGCAAATTAAAATCTCCATTGACTTAAAGTGGACCGAAGGAGCCTAGGAACCCTTTTTTTGACTGGCTGTTTCTCTGCCACCTGATGGTCAAAATGGCCCAAAATTTGGTGTGAATGTAGCTCTGAGCTAGTGCTTTCCAGCCATAGTGGTCACATAATTGTAGACCACATGGATTGATAACTGCAAGCATTTAAAGCAAATTAAAATCTCCATTGACTTAAAGTGGACCGAAGGAGCCTAGGAACCCTTTTTTTGACTGGCTGTTTCTATGCCACCTGATGGTCAAAATGGCCCAAAATTTGGTGGGAATGTAGCTCTGATCTAGTGCTTTCCAGCCATAGTGGTCCCATAATTGCAGACCACATGGATTGATAACTGCAAGCATTTAAAGCAAATTAAAATCTCCATTGACTTAAAGTGGACCGAAGGAGCCTAGGAACCCTTTTTTTGACTGGCTGTTTCTCTGCCACCTGATGGTCAAAATGGCCCAAAATTTGGTGGGAATGTAGCTCTGAGCTAGTGCTTTCCAGCCATAGTGGTCCCATAATTGTAGACCACAGGGATTGATAACTGCAAGCATTTAAAGCAAATTAAAATCTCCATTGACTTAAAGTGGACCGAAGGAGCCTAGGAACCCTTTTTTTGACTGGCTGTTTCTCTGCCACCTGATGGTCAAAATGGCCCAAAATTTGGTGTGAATATAGCTCTGAGCTAGTGCTTTCCAGCCATAGTGGTCTCATAATTGTAGACCACAGGGATTGATAACTGCAAGCATTTAAAGCAAATTAAAATCTCCATTGACTTAAAGTGGACCGAAGGAGCCTAGGAACCTTTTTTTGACTGGCTGTTTCTCTGCCACCTGATGGTCAAAATGGCCCAAAATTTGGTGTGAATGTAGCTCTGAGCTAGTGCTTTCCAGCCATAGTGGTCACATAATTGTAGACCACATGGATTGATAACTGCAAGCATTTAAAGCAAATTAAAATCTCCATTGACTTAAAGTGGACCGAAGGAGCCTAGGAACCCTTTTTTTGACTGGCTGTTTCTATGCCACCTGATGGTCAAAATGGCCCAAAATTTGGTGGGAATGTAGCTCTGATCTAGTGCTTTCCAGCCATAGTGGTCCCATAATTGCAGACCACATGGATTGATAACTGCAAGCATTTAAAGCAAATTAAAATCTCCATTGACTTAAAGTGGACCGAAGGAGCCTAGGAACCCTTTTTTTGACTGGCTGTTTCTCTGCCACCTGATGGTCAAAATGGCCCAAAATTTGGTGGGAATGTAGCTCTGAGCTAGTGCTTTCCAGCCATAGTGGTCCCATAATTGTAGACCACAGGGATTGATAACTGCAAGCATTTAAAGCAAATTAAAATCTCCATTGACTTAAAGTGGACCGAAGGAGCCTAGGAACCCTTTTTTTGACTGGCTGTTTCTCTGCCACCTGATGGTCAAAATGGCCCAAAATTTGGTGTGAATGTAGCTCTGAGCTAGTGCTTTCCAGCCATAGTGGTCTCATAATTGTAGACCACAGGGATTGATAACTGCAAGCATTTAAAGCAAATTAAAATCTCCATTGACTTAAAGTGGACCGAAGGAGCCTAGGAACCCTTTTTTTGACTGGCTGTTTCTCTGCCACCTGATGGTCAAAATGGCCCAAAATTTGGTGTGAATGTAGCTCTGAGCTAGTGCTTTCCAGCCATAGTGGTCACATAATTGTAGACCACATGGATTGATAACTGCAAGCATTTAAAGCAAATTAAAATCTCCATTGACTTAAAGTGGACCGAAGGAGCCTAGGAACCCTTTTTTTGACTGGCTGTTTCTCTGCCACCTGATGGTCAAAATGGCCCAAAATTTGGTGTGAATGTAGCTCTGAGCTAGTGCTTTCCAGCCATAGTGGTCTCATAGTTGTAGACCACAGGGATTGATAACTGCAAGCATTTAAAGCAAATTAAAATCTCCATTGACTTAAAGTGGACCGAAGGAGCCTAGGAACCCTTTTTTGACTGGCTGTTTCTCTGCCACCTGAAGGTCAAAATGGCCCAAAATTTGGTGTGAATGTAGCTCTGAGCTAGTGCTTTCCAGCCATAGTGGTCCCATAATTGTAGACCACAGGGATTGATAACTGCAAGCATTTAAAGCAAATTAAAATCTCCATTGACTTAAAGTGGACCGAAGGAGCCTAGGAACCCTTTTTTTGACTGGCTGTTTCTCTGCCACCTGATGGTCAAAATGGCCCAAAATTTGGTGTGAATATAGCTCTGAGCTAGTGCTTTCCAGCCATAGTGGTCTCATAATTGTAGACCACAGGGATTGATAACTGCAAGCATTTAAAGCAAATTAAAATCTCCATTGACTTAAAGTGGACCGAAGGAGCCTAGGAACCCTTTTTTTGACTGGCTGTTTCTCTGCCACCTGATGGTCAAAATGGCCCAAAATTTGGTGTGAATGTAGCTCTGAGCTAGTGCTTTCCAGCCATAGTGGTCACATAATTGTAGACCACATGGATTGATAACTGCAAGCATTTAAAGCAAATTAAAATCTCCATTGACTTAAAGTGGACCGAAGGAGCCTAGGAACCCTTTTTTTGACTGGCTGTTTCTATGCCACCTGATGGTCAAAATGGCCCAAAATTTGGTGGGAATGTAGCTCTGATCTAGTGCTTTCCAGCCATAGTGGTCCCATAATTGCAGACCACATGGATTGATAACTGCAAGCATTTAAAGCAAATTAAAATCTCCATTGACTTAAAGTGGACCGAAGGAGCCTAGGAACCCTTTTTTTGACTGGCTGTTTCTCTGCCACCTGATGGTCAAAATGGCCCAAAATTTGGTGGGAATGTAGCTCTGAGCTAGTGCTTTCCAGCCATAGTGGTCCCATAATTGTAGACCACAGGGATTGATAACTGCAAGCATTTAAAGCAAATTAAAATCTCCATTGACTTAAAGTGGACCGAAGGAGCCTAGGAACCCTTTTTTTGACTGGCTGTTTCTCTGCCACCTGATGGTCAAAATGGCCCAAAATTTGGTGTGAATGTAGCTCTGAGCTAGTGCTTTCCAGCCATAGTGGTCTCATAATTGTAGACCACAGGGATTGATAACTGCAAGCATTTAAAGCAAATTAAAATCTCCATTGACTTAAAGTGGACCGAAGGAGCCTAGGAACCCTTTTTTTGACTGGCTGTTTCTCTGCCACCTGATGGTCAAAATGGCCCAAAATTTGGTGTGAATGTAGCTCTGAGCTAGTGCTTTCCAGCCATAGTGGTCACATAATTGTAGACCACATGGATTGATAACTGCAAGCATTTAAAGCAAATTAAAATCTCCATTGACTTAAAGTGGACCGAAGGAGCCTAGGAACCCTTTTTTTGACTGGCTGTTTCTATGCCACCTGATGGTCAAAATGGCCCAAAATTTGGTGGGAATGTAGCTCTGATCTAGTGCTTTCCAGCCATAGTGGTCCCATAATTGCAGACCACATGGATTGATAACTGCAAGCATTTAAAGCAAATTAAAATCTCCATTGACTTAAAGTGGACCGAAGGAGCCTAGGAACCCTTTTTTTGACTGGCTGTTTCTCTGCCACCTGATGGTCAAAATGGCCCAAAATTTGGTGTGAATGTAGCTCTGAGTTAGTGCTTTCCAGCCATAGTGGTCCCATAATTGTAGACCACATGGATTGATAACTGCAAGCATTTAAAGCAAATTAAAATCTCCTTTGACTTAAAGTGGACCGAAGGAGCCTAGGAACCCTTTTTTTGACTGGCTGTTTCTCTGCCACCTGATGGTCAAAATGGTCCAAAATTTGGTGTGAATGTAGCTCTGAGCTAGTGCTTTCCAGCCTTAGTGGTCCCATAATTGTAGACCACATTGATTGATAACTGCAAGCATTTAAAGCAAATTAAAATCTCCATTGACTTAAAGTGGACCGAAGGAGCCTAGGAACCCTTTTTTTGACTGGCTGTTTCTCTGCCACCTGATGGTCAAAATGGCCCAAAATTTGGTGTGAATGTAGCTCTGAGTTAGTGCTTTCCAGCCATAGTGGTCCCATAATTGTAGACCACATGGATTGATAACTGCAAGCATTTAAAGCAAATTAAAATCTCCTTTGACTTAAAGTGGACCGAAGGAGCCTAGGAACCCTTTTTTTGACTGGCTGTTTCTCTGCCACCTGATGGTCAAAATGGTCCAAAATTTGGTGTGAATGTAGCTCTGAGCTAGTGCTTTCCAGCCATAGTGGTCTCATAGTTGTAGACCACAGGGATTGATAACTGCAAGCATTTAAAGCAAATTAAAATCTCCATTGACTTAAAGTGGACCGAAGGAGCCTAGGAACCCTTTTTTTGACTGGCTGTTTCTCTGCCACCTGATGGTCAAAATGGCCCAAAATTTGGTGTGAATATAGCTCTGAGCTAGTGCTTTCCAGCCATAGTGGTCTCATAATTGTAGACCACAGGGATTGATAACTGCAAGCATTTAAAGCAAATTAAAATCTCCATTGACTTAAAGTGGACCGAAGGAGCCTAGGAACCCTTTTTTTGACTGGCTGTTTCTCTGCCACCTGATGGTCAAAATGGCCCAAAATTTGGTGTGAATGTAGCTCTGAGCTAGTGCTTTCCAGCCATAGTGGTCACATAATTGTAGACCACATGGATTGATAACTGCAAGCATTTAAAGCAAATTAAAATCTCCATTGACTTAAAGTGGACCGAAGGAGCCTAGGAACCCTTTTTTTGACTGGCTGTTTCTATGCCACCTGATGGTCAAAATGGCCCAAAATTTGGTGGGAATGTAGCTCTGATCTAGTGCTTTCCAGCCATAGTGGTCCCATAATTGCAGACCACATGGATTGATAACTGCAAGCATTTAAAGCAAATTAAAATCTCCATTGACTTAAAGTGGACCGAAGGAGCCTAGGAACCCTTTTTTTGACTGGCTGTTTCTCTGCCACCTGATGGTCAAAATGGCCCAAAATTTGGTGGGAATGTAGCTCTGAGCTAGTGCTTTCCAGCCATAGTGGTCCCATAATTGTAGACCACAGGGATTGATAACTGCAAGCATTTAAAGCAAATTAAAATCTCCATTGACTTAAAGTGGACCGAAGGAGCCTAGGAACCCTTTTTTTGACTGGCTGTTTCTCTGCCACCTGATGGTCAAAATGGCCCAAAATTTGGTGTGAATGTAGCTCTGAGCTAGTGCTTTCCAGCCATAGTGGTCTCATAATTGTAGACCACAGGGATTGATAACTGCAAGCATTTAAAGCAAATTAAAATCTCCATTGACTTAAAGTGGACCGAAGGAGCCTAGGAACCCTTTTTTTGACTGGCTGTTTCTCTGCCACCTGATGGTCAAAATGGCCCAAAATTTGGTGTGAATGTAGCTCTGAGCTAGTGCTTTCCAGCCATAGTGGTCACATAATTGTAGACCACATGGATTGATAACTGCAAGCATTTAAAGCAAATTAAAATCTCCATTGACTTAAAGTGGACCGAAGGAGCCTAGGAACCCTTTTTTTGACTGGCTGTTTCTCTGCCACCTGATGGTCAAAATGGCCCAAAATTTGGTGTGAATGTAGCTCTGAGCTAGTGCTTTCCAGCCATAGTGGTCTCATAGTTGTAGACCACAGGGATTGATAACTGCAAGCATTTAAAGCAAATTAAAATCTCCATTGACTTAAAGTGGACCGAAGGAGCCTAGGAACCCTTTTTTGACTGGCTGTTTCTCTGCCACCTGAAGGTCAAAATGGCCCAAAATTTGGTGTGAATGTAGCTCTGAGCTAGTGCTTTCCAGCCATAGTGGTCCCATAATTGTAGACCACAGGGATTGATAACTGCAAGCATTTAAAGCAAATTAAAATCTCCATTGACTTAAAGTGGACCGAAGGAGCCTAGGAACCCTTTTTTTGACTGGCTGTTTCTCTGCCACCTGATGGTCAAAATGGCCCAAAATTTGGTGTGAATATAGCTCTGAGCTAGTGCTTTCCAGCCATAGTGGTCTCATAATTGTAGACCACAGGGATTGATAACTGCAAGCATTTAAAGCAAATTAAAATCTCCATTGACTTAAAGTGGACCGAAGGAGCCTAGGAACCCTTTTTTTGACTGGCTGTTTCTCTGCCACCTGATGGTCAAAATGGCCCAAAATTTGGTGTGAATGTAGCTCTGAGCTAGTGCTTTCCAGCCATAGTGGTCACATAATTGTAGACCACATGGATTGATAACTGCAAGCATTTAAAGCAAATTAAAATCTCCATTGACTTAAAGTGGACCGAAGGAGCCTAGGAACCCTTTTTTTGACTGGCTGTTTCTATGCCACCTGATGGTCAAAATGGCCCAAAATTTGGTGGGAATGTAGCTCTGATCTAGTGCTTTCCAGCCATAGTGGTCCCATAATTGCAGACCACATGGATTGATAACTGCAAGCATTTAAAGCAAATTAAAATCTCCATTGACTTAAAGTGGACCGAAGGAGCCTAGGAACCCTTTTTTTGACTGGCTGTTTCTCTGCCACCTGATGGTCAAAATGGCCCAAAATTTGGTGGGAATGTAGCTCTGAGCTAGTGCTTTCCAGCCATAGTGGTCCCATAATTGTAGACCACAGGGATTGATAACTGCAAGCATTTAAAGCAAATTAAAATCTCCATTGACTTAAAGTGGACCGAAGGAGCCTAGGAACCCTTTTTTTGACTGGCTGTTTCTCTGCCACCTGATGGTCAAAATGGCCCAAAATTTGGTGTGAATGTAGCTCTGAGCTAGTGCTTTCCAGCCATAGTGGTCTCATAATTGTAGACCACAGGGATTGATAACTGCAAGCATTTAAAGCAAATTAAAATCTCCATTGACTTAAAGTGGACCGAAGGAGCCTAGGAACCCTTTTTTTGACTGGCTGTTTCTCTGCCACCTGATGGTCAAAATGGCCCAAAATTTGGTGTGAATGTAGCTCTGAGCTAGTGCTTTCCAGCCATAGTGGTCACATAATTGTAGACCACATGGATTGATAACTGCAAGCATTTAAAGCAAATTAAAATCTCCATTGACTTAAAGTGGACCGAAGGAGCCTAGGAACCCTTTTTTTGACTGGCTGTTTCTATGCCACCTGATGGTCAAAATGGCCCAAAATTTGGTGGGAATGTAGCTCTGATCTAGTGCTTTCCAGCCATAGTGGTCCCATAATTGCAGACCACATGGATTGATAACTGCAAGCATTTAAAGCAAATTAAAATCTCCATTGACTTAAAGTGGACCGAAGGAGCCTAGGAACCCTTTTTTTGACTGGCTGTTTCTCTGCCACCTGATGGTCAAAATGGCCCAAAATTTGGTGTGAATGTAGCTCTGAGTTAGTGCTTTCCAGCCATAGTGGTCCCATAATTGTAGACCACATGGATTGATAACTGCAAGCATTTAAAGCAAATTAAAATCTCCTTTGACTTAAAGTGGACCGAAGGAGCCTAGGAACCCTTTTTTTGACTGGCTGTTTCTCTGCCACCTGATGGTCAAAATGGTCCAAAATTTGGTGTGAATGTAGCTCTGAGCTAGTGCTTTCCAGCCTTAGTGGTCCCATAATTGTAGACCACATTGATTGATAACTGCAAGCATTTAAAGCAAATTAAAATCTCCATTGACTTAAAGTGGACCGAAGGAGCCTAGGAACCCTTTTTTTGACTGGCTGTTTCTCTGCCACCTGATGGTCAAAATGGCCCAAAATTTGGTGTGAATGTAGCTCTGAGTTAGTGCTTTCCAGCCATAGTGGTCCCATAATTGTAGACCACATGGATTGATAACTGCAAGCATTTAAAGCAAATTAAAATCTCCTTTGACTTAAAGTGGACCGAAGGAGCCTAGGAACCCTTTTTTTGACTGGCTGTTTCTCTGCCACCTGATGGTCAAAATGGTCCAAAATTTGGTGTGAATGTAGCTCTGAGCTAGTGCTTTCCAGCCATAGTGGTCTCATAGTTGTAGACCACAGGGATTGATAACTGCAAGCATTTAAAGCAAATTAAAATCTCCATTGACTTAAAGTGGACCGAAGGAGCCTAGGAACCCTTTTTTTGACTGGCTGTTTCTCTGCCACCTGAAGGTCAAAATGGCCCAAAATTTGGTGTGAATGTAGCTCTGAGCTAGTGCTTTCCAGCCATAGTGGTCCCATAATTGTAGACCACATGGATTGATAACTGCAAGCATTTAAAGCAAATTAAAATCTCCTTTGACTTAAAGTGGACCGAAGGAGCCTAGGAACCCTTTTTTTGACTGGCTGTTTCTCTGCCACCTGATGGTCAAAATGGCCCAAAATTTGGTGTGAATGTAGCTCTGAGCGAGTGCTTTCCAGCCATAGTGGTCTCATAGTTGTAGACCACAGGGATTGATAACTGCAAGCATTTAAAGCAAATTAAAATCTCCATTGACTTAAAGTGGACCGAAGGAGCCTAGGAACAATTTTTTGACTGGCTGTTTCTCTGCCACCTGATGGTCAAAATGGCCCAAAATTTGGTGTGAATGTAGCTCTGAGCTAGTGCTTTCCAGCCATAGTGGTCACATAATTGTAGACCACATGGATTGATAACTGCAAGCATTTAAAGCAAATTAAAATCTCCATTGACTTAAAGTGGACCGAAGGAGCCTAGGAACCCTTTTTTTGACTGGCTGTTTCTCTGCCACCTGATGGTCAAAATGGCCCAAAATTTGGTGTGAATGTAGCTCTGAGCTAGTGCTTTCCAGCCATAGTGGTCCCATAATTGTAGACCACAGGGATTGATAACTGCAAGCATTTAAAGCAAATTAAAATCTCCATTGACTTAAAGTGGACCGAAGGAGCCTAGGAACCCTTTTTTTGACTGGCTGTTTCTCTGCCACCTGATGGTCAAAATGGCCCAAAATTTGGTGTGAATGTAGCTCTGAGCTAGTGCTTTCCAGCCATAGTGGTCTCATAGTTGTAGACCACAGGGATTGATAACTGCAAGCATTTAAAGCAAATTAAAATCTCCATTGACTTAAAGTGGACCGAAGGAGCCTAGGAACCCTTTTTTGACTGGCTGTTTCTCTGCCACCTGAAGGTCAAAATGGCCCAAAATTTGGTGTGAATGTAGCTCTGAGCTAGTGCTTTCCAGCCATAGTGGTCCCATAATTGTAGACCACAGGGATTGATAACTGCAAGCATTTAAAGCAAATTAAAATCTCCATTGACTTAAAGTGGACCGAAGGAGCCTAGGAACCCTTTTTTTGACTGGCTGTTTCTCTGCCACCTGATGGTCAAAATGGCCCAAAATTTGGTGTGAATGTAGCTCTGAGCTAGTGCTTTCCAGCCATAGTGGTCTCATAATTGTAGACCACAGGGATTGATAACTGCAAGCATTTAAAGCAAATTAAAATCTCCATTGACTTAAAGTGGACCGAAGGAGCCTAGGAACCCTTTTTTTGACTGGCTGTTTCTCTGCCACCTGATGGTCAAAATGGCCCAAAATTTGGTGTGAATGTAGCTCTGAGCTAGTGCTTTCCAGCCATAGTGGTCACATAATTGTAGACCACATGGATTGATAACTGCAAGCATTTAAAGCAAATTAAAATCTCCATTGACTTAAAGTGGACCGAAGGAGCCTAGGAACCCTTTTTTTGACTGGCTGTTTCTCTGCCACCTGATGGTCAAAATGGCCCAAAATTTGGTGTGAATGTAGCTCTGAGCTAGTGCTTTCCAGCCATAGTGGTCTCATAGTTGTAGACCACAGGGATTGATAACTGCAAGCATTTAAAGCAAATTAAAATCTCCATTGACTTAAAGTGGACCGAAGGAGCCTAGGAACCCTTTTTTGACTGGCTGTTTCTCTGCCACCTGAAGGTCAAAATGGCCCAAAATTTGGTGTGAATGTAGCTCTGAGCTAGTGCTTTCCAGCCATAGTGGTCCCATAATTGTAGACCACAGGGATTGATAACTGCAAGCATTTAAAGCAAATTAAAATCTCCATTGACTTAAAGTGGACCGAAGGAGCCTAGGAACCCTTTTTTTGACTGGCTGTTTCTCTGCCACCTGATGGTCAAAATGGCCCAAAATTTGGTGTGAATATAGCTCTGAGCTAGTGCTTTCCAGCCATAGTGGTCTCATAATTGTAGACCACAGGGATTGATAACTGCAAGCATTTAAAGCAAATTAAAATCTCCATTGACTTAAAGTGGACCGAAGGAGCCTAGGAACCCTTTTTTTGACTGGCTGTTTCTCTGCCACCTGATGGTCAAAATGGCCCAAAATTTGGTGTGAATGTAGCTCTGAGCTAGTGCTTTCCAGCCATAGTGGTCACATAATTGTAGACCACATGGATTGATAACTGCAAGCATTTAAAGCAAATTAAAATCTCCATTGACTTAAAGTGGACCGAAGGAGCCTAGGAACCCTTTTTTTGACTGGCTGTTTCTATGCCACCTGATGGTCAAAATGGCCCAAAATTTGGTGGGAATGTAGCTCTGATCTAGTGCTTTCCAGCCATAGTGGTCCCATAATTGCAGACCACATGGATTGATAACTGCAAGCATTTAAAGCAAATTAAAATCTCCATTGACTTAAAGTGGACCGAAGGAGCCTAGGAACCCTTTTTTTGACTGGCTGTTTCTCTGCCACCTGATGGTCAAAATGGCCCAAAATTTGGTGGGAATGTAGCTCTGAGCTAGTGCTTTCCAGCCATAGTGGTCCCATAATTGTAGACCACAGGGATTGATAACTGCAAGCATTTAAAGCAAATTAAAATCTCCATTGACTTAAAGTGGACCGAAGGAGCCTAGGAACCCTTTTTTTGACTGGCTGTTTCTCTGCCACCTGATGGTCAAAATGGCCCAAAATTTGGTGTGAATGTAGCTCTGAGCTAGTGCTTTCCAGCCATAGTGGTCTCATAATTGTAGACCACAGGGATTGATAACTGCAAGCATTTAAAGCAAATTAAAATCTCCATTGACTTAAAGTGGACCGAAGGAGCCTAGGAACCCTTTTTTTGACTGGCTGTTTCTCTGCCACCTGATGGTCAAAATGGCCCAAAATTTGGTGTGAATGTAGCTCTGAGCTAGTGCTTTCCAGCCATAGTGGTCACATAATTGTAGACCACATGGATTGATAACTGCAAGCATTTAAAGCAAATTAAAATCTCCATTGACTTAAAGTGGACCGAAGGAGCCTAGGAACCCTTTTTTTGACTGGCTGTTTCTATGCCACCTGATGGTCAAAATGGCCCAAAATTTGGTGGGAATGTAGCTCTGATCTAGTGCTTTCCAGCCATAGTGGTCCCATAATTGCAGACCACATGGATTGATAACTGCAAGCATTTAAAGCAAATTAAAATCTCCATTGACTTAAAGTGGACCGAAGGAGCCTAGGAACCCTTTTTTTGACTGGCTGTTTCTCTGCCACCTGATGGTCAAAATGGCCCAAAATTTGGTGTGAATGTAGCTCTGAGTTAGTGCTTTCCAGCCATAGTGGTCCCATAATTGTAGACCACATGGATTGATAACTGCAAGCATTTAAAGCAAATTAAAATCTCCTTTGACTTAAAGTGGACCGAAGGAGCCTAGGAACCCTTTTTTTGACTGGCTGTTTCTCTGCCACCTGATGGTCAAAATGGTCCAAAATTTGGTGTGAATGTAGCTCTGAGCTAGTGCTTTCCAGCCTTAGTGGTCCCATAATTGTAGACCACATTGATTGATAACTGCAAGCATTTAAAGCAAATTAAAATCTCCATTGACTTAAAGTGGACCGAAGGAGCCTAGGAACCCTTTTTTTGACTGGCTGTTTCTCTGCCACCTGATGGTCAAAATGGCCCAAAATTTGGTGTGAATGTAGCTCTGAGTTAGTGCTTTCCAGCCATAGTGGTCCCATAATTGTAGACCACATGGATTGATAACTGCAAGCATTTAAAGCAAATTAAAATCTCCTTTGACTTAAAGTGGACCGAAGGAGCCTAGGAACCCTTTTTTTGACTGGCTGTTTCTCTGCCACCTGATGGTCAAAATGGTCCAAAATTTGGTGTGAATGTAGCTCTGAGCTAGTGCTTTCCAGCCATAGTGGTCTCATAGTTGTAGACCACAGGGATTGATAACTGCAAGCATTTAAAGCAAATTAAAATCTCCATTGACTTAAAGTGGACCGAAGGAGCCTAGGAACCCTTTTTTTGACTGGCTGTTTCTCTGCCACCTGAAGGTCAAAATGGCCCAAAATTTGGTGTGAATGTAGCTCTGAGCTAGTGCTTTCCAGCCATAGTGGTCCCATAATTGTAGACCACATGGATTGATAACTGCAAGCATTTAAAGCAAATTAAAATCTCCTTTGACTTAAAGTGGACCGAAGGAGCCTAGGAACCCTTTTTTTGACTGGCTGTTTCTCTGCCACCTGATGGTCAAAATGGCCCAAAATTTGGTGTGAATGTAGCTCTGAGCGAGTGCTTTCCAGCCATAGTGGTCTCATAGTTGTAGACCACAGGGATTGATAACTGCAAGCATTTAAAGCAAATTAAAATCTCCATTGACTTAAAGTGGACCGAAGGAGCCTAGGAACAATTTTTTGACTGGCTGTTTCTCTGCCACCTGATGGTCAAAATGGCCCAAAATTTGGTGTGAATGTAGCTCTGAGCTAGTGCTTTCCAGCCATAGTGGTCACATAATTGTAGACCACATGGATTGATAACTGCAAGCATTTAAAGCAAATTAAAATCTCCATTGACTTAAAGTGGACCGAAGGAGCCTAGGAACCCTTTTTTTGACTGGCTGTTTCTCTGCCACCTGATGGTCAAAATGGCCCAAAATTTGGTGTGAATGTAGCTCTGAGCTAGTGCTTTCCAGCCATAGTGGTCCCATAATTGTAGACCACAGGGATTGATAACTGCAAGCATTTAAAGCAAATTAAAATCTCCATTGACTTAAAGTGGACCGAAGGAGCCTAGGAACCCTTTTTTTGACTGGCTGTTTCTCTGCCACCTGATGGTCAAAATGGCCCAAAATTTGGTGTGAATGTAGCTCTGAGCTAGTGCTTTCCAGCCATAGTGGTCTCATAATTGTAGACCACAGGGATTGATAACTGCAAGCATTTAAAGCAAATTAAAATCTCCATTGACTTAAAGTGGACCGAAGGAGCCTAGGAACCCTTTTTTTGACTGGCTGTTTCTCTGCCACCTGATGGTCAAAATGGCCCAAAATTTGGTGTGAATGTAGCTCTGAGCTAGTGCTTTCCAGCCATAGTGGTCACATAATTGTAGACCACATGGATTGATAACTGCAAGCATTTAAAGCAAATTAAAATCTCCATTGACTTAAAGTGGACCGAAGGAGCCTAGGAACCCTTTTTTTGACTGGCTGTTTCTCTGCCACCTGATGGTCAAAATGGCCCAAAATTTAGTATGAATGTAGCTCTGAGCTAGTGCTTTCCAGCCATAGTGGTCTCATAGTTGTAGACCACAGGGATTGATAACTGCAAGCATTTAAAGCAAATTAAAATCTCCATTGACTTAAAGTGGACCGAAGGAGCCTAGGAACCCTTTTTTGACTGGCTGTTTCTCTGCCACCTGAAGGTCAAAATGGCCCAAAATTTGGTGTGAATGTAGCTCTGAGCTAGTGCTTTCCAGCCATAGTGGTCCCATAATTGTAGACCACAGGGATTGATAACTGCAAGCATTTAAAGCAAATTAAAATCTCCATTGACTTAAAGTGGACCGAAGGAGCCTAGGAACCCTTTTTTTGACTGGCTGTTTCTCTGCCACCTGATGGTCAAAATGGCCCAAAATTTGGTGTGAATATAGCTCTGAGCTAGTGCTTTCCAGCCATAGTGGTCTCATAATTGTAGACCACAGGGATTGATAACTGCAAGCATTTAAAGCAAATTAAAATCTCCATTGACTTAAAGTGGACCGAAGGAGCCTAGGAACCCTTTTTTTGACTGGCTGTTTCTCTGCCACCTGATGGTCAAAATGGCCCAAAATTTGGTGTGAATGTAGCTCTGAGCTAGTGCTTTCCAGCCATAGTGGTCTCATAATTGTAGACCACAGGGATTGATAACTGCAAGCATTTAAAGCAAATTAAAATCTCCATTGACTTAAAGTGGACCGAAGGAGCCTAGGAACCCTTTTTTTGACTGGCTGTTTCTCTGCCACCTGATGGTCAAAATGGCCCAAAATTTGGTGTGAATGTAGCTCTGAGCTAGTGCTTTCCAGCCATAGTGGTCACATAATTGTAGACCACAGGGATTGATAACTGCAAGCATTTAAAGCAAATTAAAATCTCCATTGACTTAAAGTGGACCGAAGGAGCCTAGGAACCCTTTTTTGACTGGCTGTTTCTCTGCCACCTGAAGGTCAAAATGGCCCAAAATTTGGTGTGAATGTAGCTCTGAGCTAGTGCTTTCCAGCCATAGTGGTCCCATAATTGTAGACCACAGGGATTGATAACTGCAAGCATTTAAAGCAAATTAAAATCTCCATTGACTTAAAGTGGACCGAAGGAGCCTAGGAACCCTTTTTTTGACTGGCTGTTTCTCTGCCACCTGATGGTCAAAATGGCCCAAAATTTGGTGTGAATGTAGCTCTGAGCTAGTGCTTTCCAGCCATAGTGGTCACATAATTGTAGACCACATGGATTGATAACTGCAAGCATTTAAAGCAAATTAAAATCTCCATTGACTTAAAGTGGACCGAAGGAGCCTAGGAACCCTTTTTTTGACTGGCTGTTTCTCTGCCACCTGATGGTCAAAATGGCCCAAAATTTGGTGTGAATGTAGCTCTGAGCTAGTGCTTTCCAGCCATAGTGGTCTCATAATTGTAGACCACAGGGATTGATAACTGCAAGCATTTAAAGCAAATTAAAATCTCCATTGACTTAAAGTGGACCGAAGGAGCCTAGGAACCCTTTATTTGACTGGCTGTTTCTCTGCCACCTGATGGTCAAAATGGCCCAAAATTTGGTGTGAATGTAGCTCTGAGCTAGTGCTTTCCAGCCATAGTGGTCACATAATTGTAGACCACAGGGATTGATAACTGCAAGCATTTAAAGCAAATTAAAATCTCCATTGACTTAAAGTGGACCGAAGGAGCCTAGGAACCCTTTTTTGACTGGCTGTTTCTCTGCCACCTGAAGGTCAAAATGGCCCAAAATTTGGTGTGAATGTAGCTCTGAGCTAGTGCTTTCCAGCCATAGTGGTCCCATAATTGTAGACCACAGGGATTGATAACTGCAAGCATTTAAAGCAAATTAAAATCTCCATTGACTTAAAGTGGACCGAAGGAGCCTAGGAACCCTTTTTTTGACTGGCTGTTTCTCTGCCACCTGATGGTCAAAATGGCCCAAAATTTGGTGTGAATATAGCTCTGAGCTAGTGCTTTCCAGCCATAGTGGTCTCATAATTGTAGACCACAGGGATTGATAACTGCAAGCATTTAAAGCAAATTAAAATCTCCATTGACTTAAAGTGGACCGAAGGAGCCTAGGAACCCTTTTTTTGACTGGCTGTTTCTCTGCCACCTGATGGTCAAAATGGCCCAAAATTTGGTGTGAATGTAGCTCTGAGCTAGTGCTTTCCAGCCATAGTGGTCACATAATTGTAGACCACATGGATTGATAACTGCAAGCATTTAAAGCAAATTAAAATCTCCATTGACTTAAAGTGGACCGAAGGAGCCTAGGAACCCTTTTTTTGACTGGCTGTTTCTCTGCCACCTGATGGTCAAAATGGCCCAAAATTTGGTGTGAATGTAGCTCTGAGCTAGTGCTTTCCAGCCATAGTGGTCTCATAATTGTAGACCACAGGGATTGATAACTGCAAGCATTTAAAGCAAATTAAAATCTCCATTGACTTAAAGTGGACCGAAGGAGCCTAGGAACCCTTTTTTTGACTGGCTGTTTCTCTGCCACCTGATGGTCAAAATGGCCCAAAATTTGGTGTGAATGTAGCTCTGAGCTAGTGCTTTCCAGCCATAGTGGTCACATAATTGTAGACCACATGGATTGATAACTGCAAGCATTTAAAGCAAATTAAAATCTCCATTGACTTAAAGTGGACCGAAGGAGCCTAGGAACCCTTTTTTTGACTGGCTGTTTCTATGCCACCTGATGGTCAAAATGGCCCAAAATTTGGTGGGAATGTAGCTCTGATCTAGTGCTTTCCAGCCATAGTGGTCCCATAATTGCAGACCACATGGATTGATAACTGCAAGCATTTAAAGCAAATTAAAATCTCCATTGACTTAAAGTGGACCGAAGGAGCCTAGGAACCCTTTTTTTGACTGGCTGTTTCTCTGCCACCTGATGGTCAAAATGGCCCAAAATTTGGTGTGAATGTAGCTCTGAGTTAGTGCATTCCAGCCATAGTGGTCCCATAATTGTAGACCACATGGATTGATAACTGCAAGCATTTAAAGCAAATTAAAATCTCCTTTGACTTAAAGTGGACCGAAGGAGCCTAGGAACCCTTTTTTTGACTGGCTGTTTCTCTGCCACCTGATGGTCAAAATGGTCCAAAATTTGGTGTGAATGTAGCTCTGAGCTAGTGCTTTCCAGCCTTAGTGGTCCCATAATTGTAGACCACATTGATTGATAACTGCAAGCATTTAAAGCAAATTAAAATCTCCATTGACTTAAAGTGGACCGAAGGAGCCTAGGAACCCTTTTTTTGACTGGCTGTTTCTCTGCCACCTGATGGTCAAAATGGCCCAAAATTTGGTGTGAATGTAGCTCTGAGTTAGTGCTTTCCAGCCATAGTGGTCCCATAATTGTAGACCACATGGATTGATAACTGCAAGCATTTAAAGCAAATTAAAATCTCCTTTGACTTAAAGTGGACCGAAGGAGCCTAGGAACCCTTTTTTTGACTGGCTGTTTCTCTGCCACCTGATGGTCAAAATGGTCCAAAATTTGGTGTGAATGTAGCTCTGAGCTAGTGCTTTCCAGCCATAGTGGTCTCATAGTTGTAGACCACAGGGATTGATAACTGCAAGCATTTAAAGCAAATTAAAATCTCCATTGACTTAAAGTGGACCGAAGGAGCCTAGGAACCCTTTTTTTGACTGGCTGTTTCTCTGCCACCTGAAGGTCAAAATGGCCCAAAATTTGGTGTGAATGTAGCTCTGAGCTAGTGCTTTCCAGCCATAGTGGTCCCATAATTGTAGACCACATGGATTGATAACTGCAAGCATTTAAAGCAAATTAAAATCTCCTTTGACTTAAAGTGGACCGAAGGAGCCTAGGAACCCTTTTTTTGACTGGCTGTTTCTCTGCCACCTGATGGTCAAAATGGCCCAAAATTTGGTGTGAATGTAGCTCTGAGCGAGTGCTTTCCAGCCATAGTGGTCTCATAGTTGTAGACCACAGGGATTGATAACTGCAAGCATTTAAAGCAAATTAAAATCTCCATTGACTTAAAGTGGACCGAAGGAGCCTAGGAACAATTTTTTGACTGGCTGTTTCTCTGCCACCTGATGGTCAAAATGGCCCAAAATTTGGTGTGAATGTAGCTCTGAGCTAGTGCTTTCCAGCCATAGTGGTCACATAATTGTAGACCACATGGATTGATAACTGCAAGCATTTAAAGCAAATTAAAATCTCCATTGACTTAAAGTGGACCGAAGGAGCCTAGGAACCCTTTTTTTGACTGGCTGTTTCTCTGCCACCTGATGGTCAAAATGGCCCAAAATTTGGTGTGAATGTAGCTCTGAGCTAGTGCTTTCCAGCCATAGTGGTCCCATAATTGTAGACCACAGGGATTGATAACTGCAAGCATTTAAAGCAAATTAAAATCTCCATTGACTTAAAGTGGACCGAAGGAGCCTAGGAACCCTTTTTTTGACTGGCTGTTTCTCTGCCACCTGATGGTCAAAATGGCCCAAAATTTGGTGTGAATGTAGCTCTGAGCAAGTGCTTTCCAGCCATAGTGGTCTCATAGTTGTAGACCACAGGGATTGATAACTGCAAGCATTTAAAGCAAATTAAAATCTCCATTGACTTAAAGTGGACCGAAGGAGCCTAGGAACCCTTTTTTTGACTGGCTGTTTCTCTGCCACCTGATGGTCAAAATGGCCCAAAATTTGGTGGGAATGTAGCTCTGAGCTAGTGCTTTCCAGCCATAGTGGTCCCATAATTGTAGACCACAGGGATTGATAACTGCAAGCATTTAAAGCAAATTAAAATCTCCATTGACTTAAAGTGGACCGAAGGAGCCTAGGAACCCTTTTTTTGACTGGCTGTTTCTCTGCCACCTGATGGTCAAAATGGCCCAAAATTTGGTGTGAATGTAGCTCTGAGCTAGTGCTTTCCAGCCATAGTGGTCTCATAATTGTAGACCACAGGGATTGATAACTGCAAGCATTTAAAGCAAATTAAAATCTCCATTGACTTAAAGTGGACCGAAGGAGCCTAGGAACCCTTTTTTTGACTGGCTGTTTCTCTGCCACCTGATGGTCAAAATGGCCCAAAATTTGGTGTGAATGTAGCTCTGAGCTAGTGCTTTCCAGCCATAGTGGTCTCATAGTTGTAGACCACAGGGATTGATAACTGCAAGCATTTAAAGCAAATTAAAATCTCCATTGACTTAAAGTGGACCGAAGGAGCCTAGGAACCCTTTTTTGACTGGCTGTTTCTCTGCCACCTGAAGGTCAAAATGGCCCAAAATTTGGTGTGAATGTAGCTCTGAGCTAGTGCTTTCCAGCCATAGTGGTCCCATAATTGTAGACCACAGGGATTGATAACTGCAAGCATTTAAAGCAAATTAAAATCTCCATTGACTTAAAGTGGACCGAAGGAGCCTAGGAACCCTTTTTTTGACTGGCTGTTTCTCTGCCACCTGATGGTCAAAATGGCCCAAAATTTGGTGTGAATATAGCTCTGAGCTAGTGCTTTCCAGCCATAGTGGTCTCATAATTGTAGACCACAGGGATTGATAACTGCAAGCATTTAAAGCAAATTAAAATCTCCATTGACTTAAAGTGGACCGAAGGAGCCTAGGAACCCTTTTTTTGACTGGCTGTTTCTCTGCCACCTGATGGTCAAAATGGCCCAAAATTTGGTGTGAATGTAGCTCTGAGCTAGTGCTTTCCAGCCATAGTGGTCACATAATTGTAGACCACATGGATTGATAACTGCAAGCATTTAAAGCAAATTAAAATCTCCATTGACTTAAAGTGGACCGAAGGAGCCTAGGAACCCTTTTTTTGACTGGCTGTTTCTCTGCCACCTGATGGTCAAAATGGCCCAAAATTTGGTGGGAATGTAGCTCTGAGCTAGTGCTTTCCAGCCATAGTGGTCTCATAATTGTAGACCACAGGGATTGATAACTGCAAGCATTTAAAGCAAATTAAAATCTCCATTGACTTAAAGTGGACCGAAGGAGCCTAGGAACCCTTTTTTTGACTGGCTGTTTCTCTGCCACCTGATGGTCAAAATGGCCCAAAATTTGGTGTGAATGTAGCTCTGAGCTAGTGCTTTCCAGCCATAGTGGTCACATAATTGTAGACCACATGGATTGATAACTGCAAGCATTTAAAGCAAATTAAAATCTCCATTGACTTAAAGTGGACCGAAGGAGCCTAGGAACCCTTTTTTTGACTGGCTGTTTCTATGCCACCTGATGGTCAAAATGGCCCAAAATTTGGTGTGAATGTAGCTCTGATCTAGTGCTTTCCAGCCATAGTGGTCCCATAATTGCAGACCACATGGATTGATAACTGCAAGCATTTAAAGCAAATTAAAATCTCCATTGACTTAAAGTGGACCGAAGGAGCCTAGGAACCCTTTTTTTGACTGGCTGTTTCTCTGCCACCTGATGGTCAAAATGGCCCAAAATTTGGTGTGAATGTAGCTCTGAGTTAGTGCTTTCCAGCCATAGTGGTCCCATAATTGTAGACCACATGGATTGATAACTGCAAGCATTTAAAGCAAATTAAAATCTCCTTTGACTTAAAGTGGACCGAAGGAGCCTAGGAACCCTTTTTTTGACTGGCTGTTTCTCTGCCACCTGATGGTCAAAATGGTCCAAAATTTGGTGTGAATGTAGCTCTGAGCTAGTGCTTTCCAGCCTTAGTGGTCCCATAATTGTAGACCACATTGATTGATAACTGCAAGCATTTAAAGCAAATTAAAATCTCCATTGACTTAAAGTGGACCGAAGGAGCCTAGGAACCCTTTTTTTGACTGGCTGTTTCTCTGCCACCTGATGGTCAAAATGGCCCAAAATTTGGTGTGAATGTAGCTCTGAGTTAGTGCTTTCCAGCCATAGTGGTCCCATAATTGTAGACCACATGGATTGATAACTGCAAGCATTTAAAGCAAATTAAAATCTCCTTTGACTTAAAGTGGACCGAAGGAGCCTAGGAACCCTTTTTTTGACTGGCTGTTTCTCTGCCACCTGATGGTCAAAATGGCCCAAAATTTGGTGTGAATATAGCTCTGAGCTAGTGCTTTCCAGCCATAGTGGTCTCATAATTGTAGACCACAGGGATTGATAACTGCAAGCATTTAAAGCAAATTAAAATCTCCATTGACTTAAAGTGGACCGAAGGAGCCTAGGAACCCTTTTTTTGACTGGCTGTTTCTCTGCCACCTGATGGTCAAAATGGCCCAAAATTTGGTGTGAATGTAGCTCTGAGCTAGTGCTTTCCAGCCATAGTGGTCACATATTTGTAGACCACATGGATTGATAACTGCAAGCATTTAAAGCAAATTAAAATCTCCATTGACTTAAAGTGGACCGAAGGAGCCTAGGAACCCTTTTTTTGACTGGCTGTTTCTATGCCACCTGATGGTCAAAATGGCCCAAAATTTGGTGGGAATGTAGCTCTGAGCTAGTGCTTTCCAGCCATAGTGGTCCCATAATTGTAGACCACAGGGATTGATAACTGCAAGCATTTAAAGCAAATTAAAATCTCCATTGACTTAAAGTGGACCGAAGGAGCCTAGGAACCCTTTTTTTGACTGGCTGTTTCTCTGCCACCTGATGGTCAAAATGGCCCAAAATTTGGTGTGAATGTAGCTCTGAGCTAGTGCTTTCCAGCCATAGTGGTCTCATAATTGTAGACCACAGGGATTGATAACTGCAAGCATTTAAAGCAAATTAAAATCTCCATTGACTTAAAGTGGACCGAAGGAGCCTAGGAACCCTTTTTTTGACTGGCTGTTTCTCTGCCACCTGATGGTCAAAATGGCCCAAAATTTGGTGTGAATGTAGCTCTGAGCTAGTGCTTTCCAGCCATAGTGGTCACATAATTGTAGACCACATGGATTGATAACTGCAAGCATTTAAAGCAAATTAAAATCTCCATTGACTTAAAGTGGACCGAAGGAGCCTAGGAACCCTTTTTTGACTGGCTGTTTCTATGCCACCTGATGGTCAAAATGGCCCAAAATTTGGTGTGAATGTAGCTCTGATCTAGTGCTTTCCAGCCATAGTGGTCCCATAATTGCAGACCACATGGATTGATAACTGCAAGCATTTAAAGCAAATTAAAATCTCCATTGACTTAAAGTGGACCGAAGGAGCCTAGGAACCCTTTTTTGACTGGCTGTTTCTCTGCCACCTGATGGTCAAAATGGCCCAAAATTTGGTGTGAATGTAGCTCTGAGTTAGTGCTTTCCAGCCATAGTGGTCCCATAATTGTAGACCACATGGATTGATAACTGCAAGCATTTAAAGCAAATTAAAATCTCCTTTGACTTAAAGTGGACCGAAGGAGCCTAGGAACCCTTTTTTTGACTGGCTGTTTCTCTGCCACCTGATGGTCAAAATGGTCCAAAATTTGGTGTGAATGTAGCTCTGAGCTAGTGCTTTCCAGCCTTAGTGGTCCCATAATTGTAGACCACATTGATTGATAACTGCAAGCATTTAAAGCAAATTAAAATCTCCATTGACTTAAAGTGGACCGAAGGAGCCTAGGAACCCTTTTTTTGACTGGCTGTTTCTCTGCCACCTGATGGTCAAAATGGCCCAAAATTTGGTGTGAATGTAGCTCTGAGTTAGTGCTTTCCAGCCATAGTGGTCCCATAATTGTAGACCACATGGATTGATAACTGCAAGCATTTAAAGCAAATTAAAATCTCCTTTGACTTAAAGTGGACCGAAGGAGCCTAGGAACCCTTTTTTTGACTGGCTGTTTCTCTGCCACCTGATGGTCAAAATGGTCCAAAATTTGGTGTGAATGTAGCTCTGAGCTAGTGCTTTCCAGCCATAGTGGTCTCATAGTTGTAGACCACAGGGATTGATAACTGCAAGCATTTAAAGCAAATTAAAATCTCCATTGACTTAAAGTGGACCGAAGGAGCCTAGGAACCCTTTTTTTGACTGGCTGTTTCTCTGCCACCTGAAGGTCAAAATGGCCCAAAATTTGGTGTGAATGTAGCTCTGAGCTAGTGCTTTCCCAGCCATAGTGGTCACATAATTGTAGACCACATGGATTGATAACTGCAAGCATTTAAAGCAAATTAAAATCTCCATTGACTTAAAGTGGACCGAAGGAGCCTAGGAACCCTTTTTTTGACTGGCTGTTTCTCTGCCACCTGATGGTCAAAATGGCCCAAAATTTGGTGTGAATGTAGCTCTGAGCTAGTGCTTTCCAGCCATAGTGGTCACATAATTGTAGACCACATGGATTGATAACTGCAAGCATTTAAAGCAAATTAAAATCTCCATTGACTTAAAGTGGACCGAAGGAGCCTAGGAACCCTTTTTTTGACTGGCTGTTTCTCTGCCACCTGATGGTCAAAATGGCCCAAAATTTGGTGGGAATGTAGCTCTGAGCTAGTGCTTTCCAGCCATAGTGGTCCCATAATTGTAGACCACAGGGATTGATAACTGCAAGCATTTAAAGCAAATTAAAATCTCCATTGACTTAAAGTGGACCGAAGGAGCCTAGGAACCCTTTTTTTAACTGGCTGTTTCTCTGCCACCTGATGGTCAAAATGGCCCAAAATTTGGTGTGAATGTAGCTCTGAGCTAGTGCTTTCCAGCCATAGTGGTCACATAATTGTAGACCACATGGATTGATAACTGCAAGCATTTAAAGCAAATTAAAATCTCCATTGACTTAAAGTGGACCGAAGGAGCCTAGGAACCCTTTTTTTGACTGGCTGTTTCTATGCCACCTGATGGTCAAAATGGCCCAAAATTTGGTGGGAATGTAGCTCTGATCTAGTGCTTTCCAGCCATAGTGGTCCCATAATTGCAGACCACATGGATTGATAACTGCAAGCATTTAAAGCAAATTAAAATCTCCATTGACTTAAAGTGGACCGAAGGAGCCTAGGAACCCTTTTTTTTGACTGGCTGTTTCTCTGCCACCTGATGGTCAAAATGGCCCAAAATTTGGTGTGAATGTAGCTCTGAGCTAGTGCTTTCCAGCCATAGTGGTCACATAATTGTAGACCACATGGATTGATAACTGCAAGCATTTAAAGCAAATTAAAATCTCCATTGACTTAAAGTGGACCGAAGGAGCCTAGGAACCCTTTTTTTGACTGGCTGTTTCTCTGCCACCTGATGGTCAAAATGGCCCAAAATTTGGTGGGAATGTAGCTCTGAGCTAGTGCTTTCCAGCCATAGTGGTCCCATAATTGTAGACCACAGGGATTGATAACTGCAAGCATTTAAAGCAAATTAAAATCTCCATTGACTTAAAGTGGACCGAAGGAGCCTAGGAACCCTTTTTTTGACTGGCTGTTTCTCTGCCACCTGATGGTCAAAATGGCCCAAAATTTGGTGTGAATGTAGCTCTGAGTTAGTGCTTTCCAGCCATAGTGGTCCCATAATTGTAGACCACATGGATTGATAACTGCAAGCATTTAAAGCAAATTAAAATCTCCTTTGACTTAAAGTGGACCGAAGGAGCCTAGGAACCCTTTTTTTGACTGGCTGTTTCTCTGCCACCTGAAGGTCAAAATGGCCCAAAATTTGGTGTGAATGTAGCTCTGAGCTAGTGCTTTCCAGCCATAGTGGTCCCATAATTGCAGACCACAGGGATTGATAACTGCAAGCATTTAAAGCAAATTAAAATCTCCATTGACTTAAAGTGGACCGAAGGAGCCTAGGAACCCTTTTTTTGACTGGCTGTTTCTCTGCCACCTGATGGTCAAAATGGCCCAAAATTTGGTGTGAATGTAGCTCTGAGCTAGTGCTTTCCAGCCATAGTTGTCTCATAATTGCAGACCACAGGGATTGATAACTGCAAGCATTTAAAGCAAATTAAAATCTCCATTGACTTAAAGTGGACCGAAGGAGCCTAGGAACCCTTTTTTTGACTGGCTGTTTCTCTGCCACCTGATGGTCAAAATGGCCCAAAATTTGGTGTGAATGTAGCTCTGAGCTAGTGCTTTCCAGCCATAGTGGTCACATAATTGTAGACCACATGGATTGATAACTGCAAGCATTTAAAGCAAATTAAAATCTCCATTGACTTAAAGTGGACCGAAGGAGCCTAGGAACCCTTTTTTTGACTGGCTGTTTCTCTGCCACCTGATGGTCAAAATGGCCCAAAATTTGGTGTGAATGTAGCTCTGAGCTAGTGCTTTCCAGCCATAGTGGTCACATAATTGTAGACCACATGGATTGATAACTGCAAGCATTTAAAGCAAATTAAAATCTCCATTGACTTAAAGTGGACCGAAGGAGCCTAGGAACCCTTTTTTTGACTGGCTGTTTCTCTGCCACCTGATGGTCAAAATGGCCCAAAATTTGGTGGGAATGTAGCTCTGAGCTAGTGCTTTCCAGCCATAGTGGTCCCATAATTGTAGACCACAGGGATTGATAACTGCAAGCATTTAAAGCAAATTAAAATCTCCATTGACTTAAAGTGGACCGAAGGAGCCTAGGAACCCTTTTTTTGACTGGCTGTTTCTCTGCCACCTGATGGTCAAAATGGCCCAAAATTTGGTGTGAATGTAGCTCTGAGCTAGTGCTTTCCAGCCATAGTGGTCACATAATTGTAGACCACATGGATTGATAACTGCAAGCATTTAAAGCAAATTAAAATCTCCATTGACTTAAAGTGGACCGAAGGAGCCTAGGAACCCTTTTTTTGACTGGCTGTTTCTATGCCACCTGATGGTCAAAATGGCCCAAAATTTGGTGGGAATGTAGCTCTGATCTAGTGCTTTCCAGCCATAGTGGTCCCATAATTGCAGACCACATGGATTGATAACTGCAAGCATTTAAAGCAAATTAAAATCTCCATTGACTTAAAGTGGACCGAAGGAGCCTAGGAACCCTTTTTTTGACTGGCTGTTTCTCTGCCACCTGATGGTCAAAATGGCCCAAAATTTGGTGTGAATGTAGCTCTGAGCTAGTGCTTTCCAGCCATAGTGGTCACATAATTGTAGACCACATGGATTGATAACTGCAAGCATTTAAAGCAAATTAAAATCTCCATTGACTTAAAGTGGACCGAAGGAGCCTAGGAACCCTTTTTTTGACTGGCTGTTTCTCTGCCACCTGATGGTCAAAATGGCCCAAAATTTGGTGGGAATGTAGCTCTGAGCTAGTGCTTTCCAGCCATAGTGGTCCCATAATTGTAGACCACAGGGATTGATAACTGCAAGCATTTAAAGCAAATTAAAATCTCCATTGACTTAAAGTGGACCGAAGGAGCCTAGGAACCCTTTTTTTGACTGGCTGTTTCTCTGCCACCTGATGGTCAAAATGGCCCAAAATTTGGTGTGAATGTAGCTCTGAGCTAGTGCTTTCCAGCCATAGTGGTCACATAATTGTAGACCACATGGATTGATAACTGCAAGCATTTAAAGCAAATTAAAATCTCCATTGACTTAAAGTGGACCGAAGGAGCCTAGGAACCCTTTTTTTGACTGGCTGTTTCTATGCCACCTGATGGTCAAAATGGCCCAAAATTTGGTGGGAATGTAGCTCTGATCTAGTGCTTTCCAGCCATAGTGGTCCCATAATTGCAGACCACATGGATTGATAACTGCAAGCATTTAAAGCAAATTAAAATCTCCATTGACTTAAAGTGGACCGAAGGAGCCTAGGAACCCTTTTTTTGACTGGCTGTTTCTCTGCCACCTGATGGTCAAAATGGCCCAAAATTTGGTGTGAATGTAGCTCTGAGTTAGTGCTTTCCAGCCATAGTGGTCCCATAATTGTAGACCACATGGATTGATAACTGCAAGCATTTAAAGCAAATTAAAATCTCCTTTGACTTAAAGTGGACCGAAGGAGCCTAGGAACCCTTTTTTTGACTGGCTGTTTCTCTGCCACCTGAAGGTCAAAATGGCCCAAAATTTGGTGTGAATGTAGCTCTGAGCTAGTGCTTTCCAGCCATAGTGGTCCCATAATTGCAGACCACAGGGATTGATAACTGCAAGCATTTAAAGCAAATTAAAATCTCCATTGACTTAAAGTGGACCGAAGGAGCCTAGGAACCCTTTTTTTGACTGGCTGTTTCTCTGCCACCTGATGGTCAAAATGGCCCAAAATTTGGTGTGAATGTAGCTCTGAGCTAGTGCTTTCCAGCCATAGTGGTCTCATAATTGCAGACCACAGGGATTGATAACTGCAAGCATTTAAAGCAAATTAAAATCTCCATTGACTTAAAGTGGACCGAAGGAGCCTAGGAACCCCTTTTTTTGACTGGCTGTTTCTCTGCCACCTGATGGTCAAAATGGCCCAAAATTTGGTGTGAATGTAGCTCTGAGCTAGTGCTTTCCAGCCATAGTGGTCACATAATTGTAGACCACATGGATTGATAACTGCAAGCATTTAAAGCAAATTAAAATCTCCATTGACTTAAAGTGGACCGAAGGAGCCTAGGAACCCTTTTTTTGACTGGCTGTTTCTCTGCCACCTGATGGTCAAAATGGCCCAAAATTTGGTGTGAATGTAGCTCTGAGCTAGTGCTTTCCAGCCATAGTGGTCACATAATTGTAGACCACATGGATTGATAACTGCAAGCATTTAAAGCAAATTAAAATCTCCATTGACTTAAAGTGGACCGAAGGAGCCTAGGAACCCTTTTTTTGACTGGCTGTTTCTATGCCACCTGATGGTCAAAATGGCCCAAAATTTGGTGGGAATGTAGCTCTGATCTAGTGCTTTCCAGCCATAGTGGTCCCATAATTGCAGACCACATGGATTGATAACTGCAAGCATTTAAAGCAAATTAAAATCTCCATTGACTTAAAGTGGACCGAAGGAGCCTAGGAACCCTTTTTTTGACTGGCTGTTTCTCTGCCACCTGATGGTCAAAATGGCCCAAAATTTGGTGTGAATGTAGCTCTGAGCTAGTGCTTTCCAGCCATAGTGGTCACATAATTGTAGACCACATGGATTGATAACTGCAAGCATTTAAAGCAAATTAAAATCTCCACTGACTTAAAGTGGACCGAAGGAGCCTAGGAACCCTTTTTTTGACTGGCTGTTTCTCTGCCACCTGATGGTCAAAATGGCCCAAAATTTGGTGTGAATGTAGCTCTGAGCTAGTGCTTTCCAGCCATAGTGGTCCCATAATTGTAGACCACATGGATTGATAACTGCAAGCATTTAAAGCAAATTAAAATCTCCATTGACTTCAAGTGGCCCGAAGGAGCCTAGGAACCCTTTTTTTGACTGGCTGTTTCTCTGCCACCTGAAGGTCAAAATGGCCCAAGATTTGGTGTGAATGTAGCTCTGAGCTAGTGCTTTCCAGCCATAGTGGTCCCATAATTGTAGACCACATGGATTGATAACTGCAAGCATTTAAAGCAAATTAAAATCTCCATTGACTTAAAGTGGCCCGAAGGAGCCTAGGAACCCTTTTTTTGACTGGCTGTTTCTCTGCCACCTGAAGGTCAAAATGGCCCAAGATTTGGTGTGAATGTAGCTCTGAGCTAGTGCTTTCCAGCCATAGTGGTCTCATAGTTGTAGACCGCAGGGATTGATAACTGCAAGCATTTAAAGCAAATTAAAATCTCCATTGACTTAAAGTGGATCGAAGGAGCCTAGGAACCCTTTTTTTGACTGGCTGTTTCTCTACCACCTGATGGTCAAAATGGCCCAAAATTTGGTGTGAATGTAGCTCTGAGCTAGTGCTTTCCAGCCATAGTGGTCACATAATTGTAGACCACATGGATTGATAACTGTAAGCATTTAAAGCAAATTAAAATCTCCATTGACTTAAAGTGGACCGAAGGAGCCTAGGAACCCTTTTTTTGACTGGCTGTTTCTCTGCCACCTGATGGTCAAAATGGCCCAAAATTTGGTGTGAATGTAGCTCTGAGCTAGTGCTTTCCAGCCATAGTGGTCTCATAGTTGTAGACCACAGGGATTGATAACTGTAAGCATTTAAAGCAAATTAAAATCTCCATTGACTTAAAGTGGACCGAAGGAGCCTAGGAACCCTTTTTTGACTGGCTGTTTCTCTGCCACCTGATGGTCAAAATGGCCCAAAATTTGGTGTGATTGTAGCTCTGAGCTAGTGCTTTCCAGCCATAGTGGTCCCATAATTGTAGACCACAGGGATTGATAACTGCAAGCATTTAAAGCAAATTAAAATCTCCATTGACTTAAAGTGGACCGAAGGAGCCTAGGAACCCTTTTTTTGACTGGCTGTTTCTCTGCCACCTGATGGTCAAAATGGCCCAAAATTTGGTGTGAATGTAGCTCTGAGCTAGTGCTTTCCAGCCATAGTGGTCTCATAGTAGTAGACCACAGGGATTGATAACTGCAAGCATTTAAAGCAAATTAAAATCTCCATTGACTTAAAGTGGACCGAAGGAGCCTAGGAACCCTTTTTTTGACTGGCTGTTTCTCTGCCACCTGATGGTCAATATGGCCCAAAATTTGGTGTGAATGTAGCTCTGAGCTAGTGCTTTCCAGCCATAGTGGTCTCATAATTGTAGACCACAGGGATTGATAACTGCAAGCATTTAAAGCAAATTAAAATCTCCATTGACTTAAAGTGGACCGAAGGAGCCTAGGAACCCTTTTTTTGACTGGCTGTTTCTCTGCCACCTGATGGTCAAAATGGCCCAAAATTTGGTGTGAATGTAGCTCTGAGCTAGTGCTTTCCAGCCATAGTGGTCCCATAATTGTAGACCACAGGGATTGATAACTGCAAGCATTTAAAGCAAATTAAAATCTCCATTGTCTTAAAGTGGCCCGAAGGAGCCTAGGAACCCTTTTTTTGACTGGCTGTTTCTCTGCCACCTGATGGTCAAAATGGCCCAAAATTTGGTGTGAATGTAGCTCTGAGCTAGTGCTTTCCAGCCATAGTGGTCTCATAGTTGTAGGCCACAGGGATTGATAACTGCAAGCATTTAAAGCAAATTAAAATCTCCATTGACTTAAAGTGGCCCGAAGGAGCCTAGGAACCCTTTTTTGACTGGCTGTTTCTCTGCCACCTGATGGTCAAAATGGCCCAAAATTTGGTGTGAATGTAGCTCTGAGCTAGTGCTTTCCAGCCATAGTGGTCTCATAATTGTAGACCACAGGGATTGATAACTGTAAGCATTTAAAGCAAATTAAAATCTCCATTGACTTAAAGTGGACCGAAGGAGCCTAGGAACCCTTTTTTTGACTGGCTGTTTCTCTGCCACCTGATGGTCAAAATGGCCCAAAATTTGGTGTGAATGTAGCTCTGAGCTAGTGCTTTCCAGCCATAGTGGTCCCATAATTGTAGACCACAGGGATTGATAACTGCAAGCATTTAAAGCAAATTAAAATCTCCATTGTCTTAAAGTGGCCCGAAGGAGCCTAGGAACCCTTTTTTTGACTGGCTGTTTCTCTGCCACCTGATGGTCAAAATGGCCCAAAATTTGGTGTGAATGTAGCTCTGAGCTAGTGCTTTCCAGCCATAGTGGTCTCATAGTTGTAGGCCACAGGGATTGATAACTGCAAGCATTTAAAGCAAATTAAAATCTCCATTGACTTAAAGTGGCCCGAAGGAGCCTAGGAACCCTTTTTTGACTGGCTGTTTCTCTGCCACCTGATGGTCAAAATGGCCCAAAATTTGGTGGGAATGTAGCTCTGAGCTAGTGCTTTCCAGCCATAGTGGTCTCATAATTGTAGACCACAGGGATTGATAACTGTAAGCATTTAAAGCAAATTAAAATCTCCATTGACTTAAAGTGGACCGAAGGAGCCTAGGAACCCTTTTTTTGACTGGCTGTTTCTCTGCCACCTGATGGTCAAAATGGCCCAAAATTTGGTGTGAATGTAGCTCTGAGCTAGTGCTTTCCAGCCATAGTGGTCACATAATTGTAGACCACATGGATTGATAACTGCAAGCATTTAAAGCAAATTAAAATCTCCATTGACTTAAAGTGGACCGAAGGAGCCTAGGAACCCTTTTTTTGACTGGCTGTTTCTCTGCCACCTGATGGTCAAAATGGCCCAAAATTTGGTGGGAATGTAGCTCTGAGCTAGTGCTTTCCAGCCATAGTGGTCCCATAATTGTAGACCACAGGGATTGATAACTGCAAGCATTTAAAGCAAATTAAAATCTCCATTGACTTAAAGTGGACCGAAGGAGCCTAGGAACCCTTTTTTTGACTGGCTGTTTCTCTGCCATCTGATGGTCAAAATGGCCCAAAATTTGGTGTAAATGTAGCTCTGAGCTAGTGCTTTCCAGCCATAGTGGTCTCATAGTTGTAGACCACAGGGATTGATAACTGCAAGCATTTAAAGCAAATTAAAATCTCCATTGACTTAAAGTGGACCGAAGGAGCCTAGGAACCCTATTTTGACTGGCTGTTTCTCTGCCACCTGATGGTCAAAATGGCCCAAAATTTGGTGTGAATGTAGCTCTGAGCTAGTGCTTTCCAGCCATAGTGGTCTCATAATTGTAGACCACAGGGATTGATAACTGCAAGCATTTAAAGCAAATTAAAATCTCCATTGACTTAAAGTGGCCCGAAGGAGCCTAGGAACCCTTTTTTGACTGGCTGTTTCTCTGCCACCTGATGGTCAAAATGGCCCAAAATTTGGTGTGAATGTAGCTCTGAGCTAGTGCTTTCCAGCCATAGTGGTCTCATAATTGTAGACCACAGGGATTGATAACTGTAAGCATTTAAAGCAAATTAAAATCTCCATTGACTTAAAGTGGACCGAAGGAGCCTAGGAACCCTTTTTTGACTGGCTGTTTCTCTGCCACCTGATGGTCAAAATGGCCCAAAATTTGGTGTGAATGTAGCTCTGAGCTAGTGCTTTCCAGCCATAGTGGTCACATAATTGTAGACCACATGGATTGATAACTGTAAGCATTTAAAGCAAATTAAAATCTCCATTGACTTAAAGTGGACCGAAGGAGCCTAGGAACCCTTTTTTTGACTGGCTGTTTCTCTGCCACCTGATGGTCAAAATGGCCCAAAATTTGGTGTGAATGTAGCTCTGAGCTAGTGCTTTCCAGCCATAGTGGTCTCATAGTTGTAGGCCACAGGGATTGATAACTGCAAGCATTTAAAGCAAATTAAAATCTCCATTGACTTAAAGTGGCCCGAAGGAGCCTAGGAACCCTTTTTTGACTGGCTGTTTCTCTGCCACCTGATGGTCAAAATGGCCCAAAATTTGGTGTGAATGTAGCTCTGAGCTAGTGCTTTCCAGCCATGGTGGTCCCATAATAGTAGACCACAGGGATTGATAACTGTAAGCATTTAAAGCAAATTAAAATCTCCATTGACTTAAAGTGGACCGAAGGAGCCTAGGAACCCTTTTTTGACTGGCTGTTTCTCTGCCACCTGATGGTCAAAATGGCCCAAAATTTGGTGTGAATGTAGCTCTGAGCTAGTGCTTTCCAGCCATAGTGGTCACATAATTGTAGACCACATGGATTGATAACTGTAAGCATTTAAAGCAAATTAAAATCTCCATTGACTTAAAGTGGACCGAAGGAGCCTAGGAACCCTTTTTTTGACTGGCTGTTTCTCTGCCACCTGATGGTCAAAATGGCCCAAAATTTGGTGTGAATGTAGCTCTGAGCTAGTGCTTTCCAGCCATAGTGGTCTCATAGTTGTAGACCACAGGGATTGATAACTGTAAGCATTTAAAGCAAATTAAAATCTCCATTGACTTAAAGTGGACCGAAGGAGCCTAGGAACCCTTTTTTTGACTGGCTGTTTCTCTGCCACCTGATGGTCAAAATGGCCCAAAATTTGGTGTGAATGTAGCTCTGAGCTAGTGCTTTCCAGCCATAGTGGTCTCATAGTTGTAGGCCACAGGGATTGATAACTGCAAGCATTTAAAGCAAATTAAAATCTCCATTGACTTAAAGTGGCCCGAAGGAGCCTAGGAACCCTTTTTTGACTGGCTGTTTCTCTGCCACCTGATGGTCAAAATGGCCCAAAATTTGGTGTGAATGTAGCTCTGAGCTAGTGCTTTCCAGCCATGGTGGTCCCATAATAGTAGACCACAGGGATTGATAACTGTAAGCATTTAAAGCAAATTAAAATCTCCATTGACTTAAAGTGGACCGAAGGAGCCTAGGAACCCTTTTTTGACTGGCTGTTTCTCTGCCACCTGATGGTCAAAATGGCCCAAAATTTGGTGTGAATGTAGCTCTGAGCTAGTGCTTTCCAGCCATAGTGGTCACATAATTGTAGACCACATGGATTGATAACTGTAAGCATTTAAAGCAAATTAAAATCTCCATTGACTTAAAGTGGACCGAAGGAGCCTAGGAACCCTTTTTTTGACTGGCTGTTTCTCTGCCACCTGATGGTCAAAATGGCCCAAAATTTGGTGTGAATGTAGCTCTGAGCTAGTGCTTTCCAGCCATAGTGGTCTCATAGTTGTAGACCACAGGGATTGATAACTGTAAGCATTTAAAGCAAATTAAAATCTCCATTGACTTAAAGTGGCCCGAAGGAGCCTAGGAACCCTTTTTTGACTGGCTGTTTCTCTGCCACCTGATGGTCAAAATGGCCCAAAATTTGGTGTGAATGTAGCTCTGAGCTAGTGCTTTCCAGCCATAGTGGTCTCATAATTGTAGACCACAGGGATTGATAACTGTAAGCATTTAAAGCAAATTAAAATCTCCATTGACTTAAAGTGGGCCGAAGGAGCCTAGGAACCCTTCTTTGACTGGCTGTTTCTCTGCCACCTGATGGTCAAAATGGCCCAAAATTTGGTGTGAATGTAGCTCTGAGCTAGTGCTTTCCAGCCATAGTGGTCTCATAATTGTAGACCACAGGGATTGATAACTGTAAGCATTTAAAGCAAATTAAAATCTCCATTGACTTAAAGTGGACCGAAGGAGCCTAGGAACCCTTTTTTGACTGGCTGTTTCTCTGCCACCTGATGGTCAAAATGGCCCAAAATTTGGTGTGAATGTAGCTCTGAGCTAGTGCTTTCCAGCCATAGTGGTCACATAATTGTAGACCACATGGATTGATAACTGTAAGCATTTAAAGCAAATTAAAATCTCCATTGACTTAAAGTGGACCGAAGGAGCCTAGGAACCCTTTTTTTGACTGGCTGTTTCTCTGCCACCTGATGGTCAAAATGGCCCAAAATTTGGTGTGAATGTAGCTCTGAGCTAGTGCTTTCCAGCCATAGTGGTCTCATAGTTGTAGGCCACAGGGATTGATAACTGCAAGCATTTAAAGCAAATTAAAATCTCCATTGACTTAAAGTGGCCCGAAGGAGCCTAGGAACCCTTTTTTGACTGGCTGTTTCTCTGCCACCTGATGGTCAAAATGGCCCAAAATTTGGTGTGAATGTAGCTCTGAGCTAGTGCTTTCCAGCCATGGTGGTCCCATAATAGTAGACCACAGGGATTGATAACTGTAAGCATTTAAAGCAAATTAAAATCTCCATTGACTTAAAGTGGACCGAAGGAGCCTAGGAACCCTTTTTTGACTGGCTGTTTCTCTGCCACCTGATGGTCAAAATGGCCCAAAATTTGTTGTGAATGTAGCTCTGAGCTAGTGCTTTCCAGCCATAGTGGTCACATAATTGTAGACCACATGGATTGATAACTGTAAGCATTTAAAGCAAATTAAAATCTCCATTGACTTAAAGTGGACCGAAGGAGCCTAGGAACCCTTTTTTTGACTGGCTGTTTCTCTGCCACCTGATGGTCAAAATGGCCCAAAATTTGGTGTGAATGTAGCTCTGAGCTAGTGCTTTCCAGCCATAGTGGTCTCATAGTTGTAGACCACAGGGATTGATAACTGTAAGCATTTAAAGCAAATTAAAATCTCCATTGACTTAAAGTGGCCCGAAGGAGCCTAGGAACCCTTTTTTGACTGGCTGTTTCTCTGCCACCTGATGGTCAAAATGGCCCAAAATTTGGTGTGAATGTAGCTCTGAGCTAGTGCTTTCCAGCCATAGTGGTCTCATAATTGTAGACCACAGGGATTGATAACTGTAAGCATTTAAAGCAAATTAAAATCTCCATTGACTTAAAGTGGACCGAAGGAGCCTAGGAACCCTTCTTTGACTGGCTGTTTCTCTGCCACCTGATGGTCAAAATGGCCCAAAATTTGGTGTGAATGTAGCTCTGAGCTAGTGCTTTCCAGCCATAGTGGTCACATAATTGTAGACCACATGGATTGATAACTGTAAGCATTTAAAGCAAATTAAAATCTCCATTGACTTAAAGTGGACCGAAGGAGCCTAGGAACCCTTTTTTTGACTGGCTGTTTCTCTGCCACCTGATGGTCAAAATGGCCCAAAATTTGGTGTGAATGTAGCTCTGAGCTAGTGCTTTCCAGCCATAGTGGTCTCATAGTTGTAGACCACAGGGATTGATAACTGTAAGCATTTAAAGCAAATTAAAATCTCCATTGACTTAAAGTGGACCGAAGGAGCCTAGGAACCCTTTTTTGACTGGCTGTTTCTCTGCCACCTGATGGTCAAAATGGCCCAAAATTTGGTGTGAATGTAGCTCTGAGCTAGTGCTTTCCAGCCATAGTGGTCCCATAATTGTAGACCACAGGGATTGATAACTGCAAGCATTTAAAGCAAATTAAAATCTCCATTGACTTAAAGTGGACCGAAGGAGCCTAGGAACCCTTTTTTTGACTGGCTGTTTCTCTGCCACCTGATGGTCAAAATGGCCCAAAATTTGGTGTGAATGTAGCTCTGAGCTAGTGCTTTCCAGCCATAGTGGTCTCATAGTTGTAGACCACAGGGATTGATAACTGCAAGCATTTAAAGCAAATTAAAATCTCCATTGACTTAAAGTGGACCGAAGGAGCCTAGGAACCTTTTTTTTGACTGGCTGTTTCTCTGCCACCTGATGGTCAAAATGGCCCAAAATTTGGTGGGAATGTAGCTCTGAGCTAGTGCTTTCCAGCCATAGTGGTCCCATAATTGTAGACCACAGGGATTGATAACTGCAAGCATTTAAAGCAAATTAAAATCTCCATTGACTTAAAGTGGACCGAAGGAGCCTAGGAACCCTTTTTTTTGACTGGCTGTTTCTCTGCCACCTGATGGTCAAAATGGCCCAAAATTTGGTGTGAATGTAGCTCTGAGCTAGTGCTTTCCAGCCATAGTGGTCTCATAGTTGTAACCACAGGGATTGATAACTGCAAGCATTTAAAGCAAATTAAAATCTCCATTGACTTAAAGTGGACCGAAGGAGCCTAGGAACCCTTTTTTTGACTGGCTGTTTCTCTGCCACCTGATGGTCAAAATGGCCCAAAATTTGGTGTGAATGTAGCTCTGAGCTAGTGCTTTCCAGCCATAGTGGTCTCATAATTGTAGACCACAGGGATTGATAACTGCAAGCATTTAAAGCAAATTAAAATCTCCATTGACTTAAAGTGGACCGAAGGAGCCTAGGAACCCTTTTTTTGACTGGCTGTTTCTCTGCCACCTGATGGTCAAAATGGCCCAAAATTTGGTGTGAATGTAGCTCTGAGCTAGTGCTTTCCAGCCATAGTGGTCCCATAATTGTAGACCACAGGGATTGATAACTGCAAGCATTTAAAGCAAATTAAAATCTCCATTGACTTAAAGTGGCCCGAAGGAGCCTAGGAACCCTTTTTTTGACTGGCTGTTTCTCTGCCACCTGATGGTCAAAATGGCCCAAAATTTGGTGTGAATGTAGCTCTGAGCTAGTGCTTTCCAGCCATAGTGGTCCCATAATTGTAGACCACATGGATTGATAACTGCAAGCATTTAAAGCAAATTAAAATCTCCATTGACTTAAAGTGGACCGAAGGAGCCTAGGAACCCTTTTTTTGACTGGCTGTTTCTCTGCCACCTGATGGTCAAAATGGCCCAAAATTTGGTGTGAATGTAGCTCTGAGCTAGTGCTTTCCAGCCATAGTGGTCTCATAGTTGTAGGCCACAGGGATTGATAACTGCAAGCATTTAAAGCAAATTAAAATCTCCATTGACTTAAAGTGGCCCGAAGGAGCCTAGGAACCCTTTTTTGACTGGCTGTTTCTCTGCCACCTGATGGTCAAAATGGCCCAAAATTTGGTGTGAATGTAGCTCTGAGCTAGTGCTTTCCAGCCATAGTGGTCTCATAATTGTAGACCACAGGGATTGATAACTGTAAGCATTTAAAGCAAATTAAAATCTCCATTGACTTAAAGTGGACCGAAGGAGCCTAGGAACCCTTTTTTTGACTGGCTGTTTCTCTGCCACCTGATGGTCAAAATGGCCCAAAATTTGGTGTGAATGTAGCTCTGAGCTAGTGCTTTCCAGCCATAGTGGTCACATAATTGTAGACCACATGGATTGATAACTGCAAGCATTTAAAGCAAATTAAAATCTCCATTGACTTAAAGTGGACCGAAGGAGCCTAGGAACCCTTTTTTTGACTGGCTGTTTCTCTGCCACCTGATGGTCAAAATGGCCCAAAATTTGGTGGGAATGTAGCTCTGAGCTAGTGCTTTCCAGCCATAGTGGTCCCATAATTGTAGACCACAGGGATTGATAACTGCAAGCATTTAAAGCAAATTAAAATCTCCATTGACTTAAAGTGGACCGAAGGAGCCTAGGAACCCTTTTTTTGACTGGCTGTTTCTCTGCCACCTGATGGTCAAAATGGCCCAAAATTTGGTGTAAATGTAGCTCTGAGCTAGTGCTTTCCAGCCATAGTGGTCTCATAGTTGTAGACCACAGGGATTGATAACTGCAAGCATTTAAAGCAAATTAAAATCTCCATTGACTTAAAGTGGACCGAAGGAGCCTAGGAACCCTATTTTGACTGGCTGTTTCTCTGCCACCTGATGGTCAAAATGGCCCAAAATTTGGTGTGAATGTAGCTCTGAGCTAGTGCTTTCCAGCCATAGTGGTCTCATAATTGTAGACCACAGGGATTGATAACTGCAAGCATTTAAAGCAAATTAAAATCTCCATTGACTTAAAGTGGACCGAAGGAGCCTAGGAACCCTTTTTTTGACTGGCTGTTTCTCTGCCACCTGATGGTCAAAATGGCCCAAAATTTGGTGTGAATGTAGCTCTGAGCTAGTGCTTTCCAGCCATAGTGGTCACATAATTGT
The DNA here is from genome assembly GCA_031769625.1 of Taudactylus pleione. NCBI lineage: Eukaryota > Metazoa > Chordata > Amphibia > Anura > Myobatrachidae > Taudactylus > Taudactylus pleione. The sequence goes on along the minus strand of JAUIMM010002613.1, from coordinate 79,970 downwards.
AGACCACATGGATTGATAACTGCAAGCATTTAAAGCAAATTAAAATCTCCATTGACTTAAAGTGGACCGAAGGAGCCTAGGAACCCTTTTTTTGACTGGCTGTTTCTCTGCCACCTGATGGTCAAAATGGCCCAAAAATTGGTGTGAATGTAGCTCTGAGCTAGTGCTTTCCAGCTATAGTGGTCTCATAGTTGTAAGCCACAGCGATTGATAACTGCAAGCATTTAAAGCAAATTAAATTCTCCATTGACTTAAAGTGGACCGAAGGAGCCTAGGAACCCTTTTATTGACTGGCTGTTTCTCTGCCACCTGATGGTCAAAATGGCCCAAAATTTGGTGGGAATGTAGCTCTGAGCTAGTGCTTTCCAGCCATAGTGGTCCCATAATTGTAGACCACAGGGATTGATAACTGCAAGCATTTAAAGCAAATTAAAATCTCCATTGACTTAAAGTGGACCGAAGGAGCCTAGGAACCCTTTTTTTGACTGGCTGTTTCTCTGCCACCTGATGGTCAAAATGGCCCAAAATTTGGTGTAAATGTAGCTCTGAGCTAGTGCTTTCCAGCCATAGTGGTCTCATAGTTGTAGACCACAGGGATTGATAACTGCAAGCATTTAAAGCAAATTAAAATCTCCATTGACTTAAAGTGGACCGAAGGAGCCTAGGAACCCTATTTTGACTGGCTGTTTCTCTGCCACCTGATGGTCAAAATGGCCCAAAATTTGGTGTGAATGTAGCTCTGAGCTAGTGCTTTCCAGCCATAGTGGTCTCATAATTGTAGACCACAGGGATTGATAACTGCAAGCATTTAAAGCAAATTAAAATCTCCATTGACTTAAAGTGGACCGAAGGAGCCTAGGAACCCTTTTTTTGACTGGCTGTTTCTCTGCCACCTGATGGTCAAAATGGCCCAAAATTTGGTGTGAATGTAGCTCTGAGCTAGTGCTTTCCAGCCATAGTGGTCACATAATTGTAGACCACATGGATTGATAACTGCAAGCATTTAAAGCAAATTAAAATCTCCATTGACTTAAAGTGGACCGAAGGAGCCTAGGAACCCTTTTTTTGACTGGCTGTTTCTCTGCCACCTGATGGTCAAAATGGCCCAAAATTTGGTGTGAATGTAGCTCTGAGCTAGTGCTTTCCAGCCATAGTGGTCCCATAATTGTAGACCACATGGATTGATAACTGCAAGCATTTAAAGCAAATTAAAATCTCCATTGACTTAAAGTGGCCCGAAGGAGCCTAGGAACCCTTTTTTTGACTGGCTGTTTCTCTGCCACCTGATGGTCAAAATGGCCCAAGATTTGGTGTGAATGTAGCTCTGAGCTAGTGCTTTCCAGCCATAGTGGTCTCATAGTTGTAGACCGCAGGGATTGATAACTGCAAGCATTTAAAGCAAATTAAAATCTCCATTGACTTAAAGTGGATCGAAGGAGCCTAGGAACCCTTTTTTTGACTGGCTGTTTCTCTACCACCTGATGGTCAAAATGGCCCAAAATTTGGTGTGAATGTAGCTCTGAGCTAGTGCTTTCCAGCCATAGTGGTCCCATAATTGTAGACCACATGGATTGATAACTGCAAGCATTTAAAGCAAATTAAAATCTCCATTGACTTAAAGTGGCCCGAAGGAGCCTAGGAACCCTTATTTGACTGGCTGTTTCTCTGCCACCTGATGGTCAAAATGGCCCAAAATTTGGTGTGAATGTAGCTCTGAGCTAGTGCTTTCCAGCCATAGTGGTCTCATAATTGTAGACCACAGGGATTGATAACTGTAAGCATTTAAAGCAAATTAAAATCTCCATTGACTTAAAGTGGACCGAAGGAGCCTAGGAACCCTTTTTTGACTGGCTGTTTCTCTGCCACCTGATGGTCAAAATGGCCCAAAATTTGGTGTGAATGTAGCTCTGAGCTAGTGCTTTCCAGCCATAGTGGTCACATAATTGTAGACCACATGGATTGATAACTGTAAGCATTTAAAGCAAATTAAAATCTCCATTGACTTAAAGTGGACCGAAGGAGCCTAGGAACCCTTTTTTTGACTGGCTGTTTCTCTGCCACCTGATGGTCAAAATGGCCCAAAATTTGGTGTGAATGTAGCTCTGAGCTAGTGCTTTCCAGCCATAGTGGTCTCATAGTTGTAGACCACAGGGATTGATAACTGTAAGCATTTAAAGCAAATTAAAATCTCAATTGACTTAAAGTGGACCGAAGGAGCCTAGGAACCCTTTTTTGACTGGCTGTTTCTCTGCCACCTGATGGTCAAAATGGCCCAAAATTTGGTGTGAATGTAGCTCTGAGCTAGTGCTTTCCAGCCATAGTGGTCTCATAATTGTAGACCACAGGGATTGATAACTGTAAGCATTTAAAGCAAATTAAAATCTCCATTGACTTAAAGTGGACCGAAGGAGCCTAGGAACCCTTTTTTGACTGGCTGTTTCTCTGCCACCTGATGGTCAAAATGGCCCAAAATTTGGTGTGAATGTAGCTCTGAGCTAGTGCTTTCCAGCCATAGTGGTCACATAATTGTAGACCACATGGATTGATAACTGTAAGCATTTAAAGCAAATTAAAATCTCCATTGACTTAAAGTGGACCGAAGGAGCCTAGGAACCCTTTTTTTGACTGGCTGTTTCTCTGCCACCTGATGGTCAAAATGGCCCAAAATTTGGTGTGAATGTAGCTCTGAGCTAGTGCTTTCCAGCCATAGTGGTCTCATAGTTGTAGGCCACAGGGATTGATAACTGCAAGCATTTAAAGCAAATTAAAATCTCCATTGACTTAAAGTGGCCCGAAGGAGCCTAGGAACCCTTTTTTGACTGGCTGTTTCTCTGCCACCTGATGGTCAAAATGGCCCAAAATTTGGTGTGAATGTAGCTCTGAGCTAGTGCTTTCCAGCCATAGTGGTCTCATAATTGTAGACCACAGGGATTGATAACTGTAAGCATTTAAAGCAAATTAAAATCTCCATTGACTTAAAGTGGACCGAAGGAGCCTAGGAACCCTTTTTTTGACTGGCTGTTTCTCTGCCACCTGATGGTCAAAATGGCCCAAAATTTGGTGTGAATGTAGCTCTGAGCTAGTGCTTTCCAGCCATAGTGGTCACATAATTGTAGACCACATGGATTGATAACTGCAAGCATTTAAAGCAAATTAAAATCTCCATTGACTTAAAGTGGACTGAAGGAGCCTAGGAACCCTTTTTTTGACTGGCTGTTTCTCTGCCACCTGATGGTCAAAATGGCCCAAAATTTGGTGGGAATGTAGCTCTGAGCGAGTGCTTTCCAGCCATAGTGGTCCCATAATTGTAGACCACAGGGATTGATAACTGCAAGCATTTAAAGCAAATTAAAATCTCCATTGACTTAAAGTGGACCGAAGGAGCCTAGGAACCCTATTTTGACTGGCTGTTTCTCTGCCACCTGATGGTCAAAATGGCCCAAAATTTGGTGTGAATGTAGCTCTGAGCTAGTGCTTTCCAGCCATAGTGGTCTCATAATTGTAGACCACAGGGATTGATAACTGCAAGCATTTAAAGCAAATTAAAATCTCCATTGACTTAAAGTGGACCGAAGGAGCCTAGGAACCCTTTTTTTGACTGGCTGTTTCTCTGCCACCTGATGGTCAAAATGGCCCAAAATTTGGTGTGAATGTAGCTCTGAGCTAGTGCTTTCCAGCCATAGTGGTCTCATAGTTGTAGGCCACAGGGATTGATAACTGCAAGCATTTAAAGCAAATTAAAATTTCCATTGACTTAAAGTGGCCCGAAGGAGCCTAGGAACCCTTTTTTGACTGGCTGTTTCTCTGCCACCTGATGGTCAAAATGGCCCAAAATTTGGTGTGAATGTAGCTCTGAGCTAGTGCTTTCCAGCCATAATGGTCTCATAATTGTAGACCACAGGGATTGATAACTGTAAGCATTTAAAGCAAATTAAAATCTCCATTGACTTAAAGTGGACCGAAGGAGCCTAGGAACCCTTTTTTTGACTGGCTGTTTCTCTGCCACCTGATGGTCAAAATGGCCCAAAATTTGGTGTGAATGTAGCTATGAGCTAGTGCTTTCCAGCCATAGTGGTCACATAATTGTAGACCACATGGATTGATAACTGCAAGCATTTAAAGCAAATTAAAATCTCCATTGACTTAAAGTGGACCGAAGGAGCCTAGGAACCCTTTTTTTGACTGGCTGTTTCTCTGCCACCTGATGGTCAAAATGGCCCAAAATTTGGTGGGAATGTAGCTCTGAGCTAGTGCTTTCCAGCCATAGTGGTTCCATAATTGTAGACCACAGGGATTGATAACTGCAAGCATTTAAAGCAAATTAAAATCTCCATTGACTTAAAGTGGACCGAAGGAGCCTAGGAACCCTTTTTTTGACTGGCTGTTTCTCTGCCACCTGATGGTCAAAATGGCCCAAAATTTGGTGTAAATGTAGCTCTGAGCTAGTGCTTTCCAGCCATAGTGGTCTCATAGTTGTAGACCACAGGGATTGATAACTGCAAACATTTAAAGCAAATTAAAATCTCCATTGACTTAAAGTGGACCGAAGGAGCCTAGGAACCCTATTTTGACTGGCTGTTTCTCTGCCACCTGATGGTCAAAATGGCCCAAAATTTGGTGTGAATGTAGCTCTGAGCTAGTGCTTTCCAGCCATAGTGGTCTCATAATTGTAGACCACAGGGATTGATAACTGTAAGCATTTAAAGCAAATTAAAATCTCCATTGACTTAAAGTGGACCGAAGGAGCCTAGGAACCCTTTTTTTGACTGGCTGTTTCTCTGCCACCTGATGGTCAAAATGGCCCAAAATTTGGTGGGAATGTAGCTCTGAGCTAGTGCTTTCCAGCCATAGTGGTCCCATAATTGTAGACCACAGGGATTGATAACTGCAAGCATTTAAAGCAAATTAAAATCTCCATTGACTTAAAGTGGACCGAAGGAGCCTAGGAACCCTTTTTTTGACTGGCTGTTTCTCTGCCACCTGATGGTCAAAATGGCCCAAAATTTGGTGTAAATGTAGCTCTGAGCTAGTGCTTTCCAGCCATAGTGGTCTCATAGTTGTAGACCACAGGGATTGATAACTGCAAGCATTTAAAGCAAATTAAAATCTCCATTGACTTAAAGTGGACCGAAGGAGCCTAGGAACCCTATTTTGACTGGCTGTTTCTCTGCCACCTGATGGTCAAAATGGCCCAAAATTTGGTGTGAATGTAGCTCTGAGCGAGTGCTTTCCAGCCATAGTGGTCCCATAATTGTAGACCACAGGGATTGATAACTGCAAGCATTTAAAGCAAATTAAAATCTCCATTGACTTAAAGTGGACCGAAGGAGCCTAGGAACCCTATTTTGACTGGCTGTTTCTCTGCCACCTGATGGTCAAAATGGCCCAAAATTTGGTGTGAATGTAGCTCTGAGCTAGTGCTTTCCAGCCATAGTGGTCTCATAATTGTAGACCACAGGGATTGATAACTGCAAGCATTTAAAGCAAATTAAAATCTCCATTGACTTAAAGTGGACCGAAGGAGCCTAGGAACCCTTTTTTTGACTGGCTGTTTCTCTGCCACCTGATGGTCAAAATGGCCCAAAATTTGGTGTGAATGTAGCTCTGAGCTAGTGCTTTCCAGCCATAGTGGTCTCATAGTTGTAGGCCACAGGGATTGATAACTGCAAGCATTTAAAGCAAATTAAAATCTCCATTGACTTAAAGTGGCCCGAAGGAGCCTAGGAACCCTTTTTTGACTGGCTGTTTCTCTGCCACCTGATGGTCAAAATGGCCCAAAATTTGGTGTGAATGTAGCTCTGAGCTAGTGCTTTCCAGCCATAATGGTCTCATAATTGTAGACCACAGGGATTGATAACTGTAAGCATTTAAAGCAAATTAAAATCTCCATTGACTTAAAGTGGACCGAAGGAGCCTAGGAACCCTTTTTTTGACTGGCTGTTTCTCTGCCACCTGATGGTCAAAATGGCCCAAAATTTGGTGTGAATGTAGCTATGAGCTAGTGCTTTCCAGCCATAGTGGTCACATAATTGTAGACCACATGGATTGATAACTGCAAGCATTTAAAGCAAATTAAAATCTCCATTGACTTAAAGTGGACCGAAGGAGCCTAGGAACCCTTTTTTTGACTGGCTGTTTCTCTGCCACCTGATGGTCAAAATGGCCCAAAATTTGGTGGGAATGTAGCTCTGAGCTAGTGCTTTCCAGCCATAGTGGTTCCATAATTGTAGACCACAGGGATTGATAACTGCAAGCATTTAAAGCAAATTAAAATCTCCATTGACTTAAAGTGGACCGAAGGAGCCTAGGAACCCTTTTTTTGACTGGCTGTTTCTCTGCCACCTGATGGTCAAAATGGCCCAAAATTTGGTGTAAATGTAGCTCTGAGCTAGTGCTTTCCAGCCATAGTGGTCTCATAGTTGTAGACCACAGGGATTGATAACTGCAAACATTTAAAGCAAATTAAAATCTCCATTGACTTAAAGTGGACCGAAGGAGCCTAGGAACCCTATTTTGACTGGCTGTTTCTCTGCCACCTGATGGTCAAAATGGCCCAAAATTTGGTGTGAATGTAGCTCTGAGCTAGTGCTTTCCAGCCATAGTGGTCTCATAATTGTAGACCACAGGGATTGATAACTGTAAGCATTTAAAGCAAATTAAAATCTCCATTGACTTAAAGTGGACCGAAGGAGCCTAGGAACCCTTTTTTTGACTGGCTGTTTCTCTGCCACCTGATGGTCAAAATGGCCCAAAATTTGGTGTGAATGTAGCTCTGAGCTAGTGCTTTCCAGCCATAGTGGTCACATAATTGTAGACCACATGGATTGATAACTGCAAGCATTTAAAGCAAATTAAAATCTCCATTGACTTAAAGTGGACCGAAGGAGCCTAGGAACCCTTTTTTTGACTGGCTGTTTCTCTGCCACCTGATGGTCAAAATGGCCCAAAATTTGGTGGGAATGTAGCTCTGAGCTAGTGCTTTCCAGCCATAGTGGTCCCATAATTGTAGACCACAGGGATTGATAACTGCAAGCATTTAAAGCAAATTAAAATCTCCATTGACTTAAAGTGGACCGAAGGAGCCTAGGAACCCTTTTTTTGACTGGCTGTTTCTCTGCCACCTGATGGTCAAAATGGCCCAAAATTTGGTGTAAATGTAGCTCTGAGCTAGTGCTTTCCAGCCATAGTGGTCTCATAGTTGTAGACCACAGGGATTGATAACTGCAAGCATTTAAAGCAAATTAAAATCTCCATTGACTTAAAGTGGACCGAAGGAGCCTAGGAACCCTATTTTGACTGGCTGTTTCTCTGCCACCTGATGGTCAAAATGGCCCAAAATTTGGTGTGAATGTAGCTCTGAGCTAGTGCTTTCCAGCCATAGTGGTCTCATAATTGTAGACCACAGGGATTGATAACTGCAAGCATTTAAAGCAAATTAAAATCTCCATTGACTTAAAGTGGACCGAAGGAGCCTAGGAACCCTTTTTTTGACTGGCTGTTTCTCTGCCACCTGATGGTCAAAATGGCCCAAAATTTGGTGTGAATGTAGCTCTGAGCTAGTGCTTTCCAGCCATAGTGGTCTCATAGTTGTAGGCCACAGGGATTGATAACTGCAAGCATTTAACCAAATTAAAATCTCCATTGACTTAAAGTGGCCCGAAGGAGCCTAGGAACCCTTTTTTGACTGGCTGTTTCTCTGCCACCTGATGGTCAAAATGGCCCAAAATTTGGTGTGAATGTAGCTCTGAGCTAGTGCTTTCCAGCCATAGTGGTCTCATAATTGTAGACCACAGGGATTGATAACTGTAAGCATTTAAAGCAAATTAAAATCTCCATTGACTTAAAGTGGACCGAAGGAGCCTAGGAACCCTTTTTTTGACTGGCTGTTTCTCTGCCACCTGATGGTCAAAATGGCCCAAAATTTGGTGTGAATGTAGCTCTGAGCTAGTGCTTTCCAGCCATAGTGGTCACATAATTGTAGACCACATGGATTGATAACTGCAAGCATTTAAAGCAAATTAAAATCTCCATTGACTTAAAGTGGACCGAAGGAGCCTAGGAACCCTTTTTTTGACTGGCTGTTTCTCTGCCACCTGATGGTCAAAATGGCCCAAAATTTGGTGGGAATGTAGCTCTGAGCTAGTGCTTTCCAGCCATAGTGGTCCCATAATTGTAGACCACAGGGATTGATAACTGCAAGCATTTAAAGCAAATTAAAATCTCCATTGACTTAAAGTGGACCGAAGGAGCCTAGGAACCCTTTTTTTGACTGGCTGTTTCTCTGCCACCTGATGGTCAAAATGGCCCAAAATTTGGTGTAAATGTAGCTCTGAGCTAGTGCTTTCCAGCCATAGTGGTCTCATAGTTGTAGACCACAGGGATTGATAACTGCAAGCATTTAAAGCAAATTAAAATCTCCATTGACTTAAAGTGGACCGAAGGAGCCTAGGAACCCTATTTTGACTGGCTGTTTCTCTGCCACCTGATGGTCAAAATGGCCCAAAATTTGGTGTGAATGTAGCTCTGAGCTAGTGCTTTCCAGCCATAGTGGTCTCATAATTGTAGACCACAGGGATTGATAACTGCAAGCATTTAAAGCAAATTAAAATCTCCATTGACTTAAAGTGGACCGAAGGAGCCTAGGAACCCTATTTTGACTGGCTGTTTCTCTGCCACCTGATGGTCAAAATGGCCCAAAATTTGGTGTGAATGTAGCTCTGAGCTAGTGCTTTCCAGCCATAGTGGTCCCATAATTGTAGACCACAGGGATTGATAACTGCAAGCATTTAAAGCAAATTAAAATCTCCATTGACTTAAAGTGGACCGAAGGAGCCTAGGAACCCTTTTTTTGACTGGCTGTTTCTCTGCCACCTGATGGTCAAAATGGCCCAAAATTTGGTGTAAATGTAGCTCTGAGCTAGTGCTTTCCAGCCATAGTGGTCTCATAGTTGTAGACCACAGGGATTGATAACTGCAAGCATTTAAAGCAAATTAAAATCTCCATTGACTTAAAGTGGACCGAAGGAGCCTAGGAACCCTATTTTGACTGGCTGTTTCTCTGCCACCTGATGGTCAAAATGGCCCAAAATTTGGTGTGAATGTAGCTCTGAGCTAGTGCTTTCCAGCCATAGTGGTCTCATAATTGTAGACCACAGGGATTGATAACTGCAAGCATTTAAAGCAAATTAAAATCTCCATTGACTTAAAGTGGACCGAAGGAGCCTAGGAACCCTTTTTTTGACTGGCTGTTTCTCTGCCACCTGATGGTCAAAATGGCCCAAAATTTGGTGTGAATGTAGCTCTGAGCTAGTGCTTTCCAGCCATAGTGGTCACATAATTGTAGACCACATGGATTGATAACTGCAAGCATTTAAAGCAAATTAAAATCTCCATTGACTTAAAGTGGACCGAAGGAGCCTAGGAACCCTTTTTTTGACTGGCTGTTTCTCTGCCACCTGATGGTCAAAATGGCCCAAAATTTGGTGTGAATGTAGCTCTGAGCTAGTGCTTTCCAGCCATAGTGGTCCCATAATTGTAGACCACAGGGATTGATAACTGCAAGCATTTAAAGCAAATTAAAATCTCCATTGACTTAAAGTGGCCCGAAGGAGCCTAGGAACCCTTTTTTTGACTGGCTGTTTCTCTGCCACCTGATGGTCAAAATGGCCCAAGATTTGGTGTGAATGTAGCTCTGAGCTAGTGCTTTCCAGCCATAGTGGTCTCATAGTTGTAGACCGCAGGGATTGATAACTGCAAGCATTTAAAGCAAATTAAAATCTCCATTGACTTAAAGTGGACCGAAGGAGCCTAGGAACCCTATTTTGAATGGCTGTTTCTCTGCCACCTGATGGTCAAAATGGCCCAAAATTTGGTGTGAATGTAGCTCTGAGCTAGTGCTTTCCAGCCATAGTGGTCTCATAATTGTAGACCACAGGGATTGATAACTGTAAGCATTTAAAGCAAATTAAAATCTCCATTGACTTAAAGTGGACCGAAGGAGCCTAGGAACCCTTTTTTTGACTGGCTGTTTCTCTGCCACCTGATGGTCAAAATGGCCCAAAATTTGGTGTGAATGTAGCTCTGAGCTAGTGCTTTCCAGCCATAGTGGTCACATAATTGTAGACCACATGGATTGATAACTGTAAGCATTTAAAGCAAATTAAAATCTCCATTGACTTAAAGTGGACCGAAGGAGCCTAGGAACCCTTTTTTTGACTGGCTGTTTCTCTGCCACCTGATGGTCAAAATGGCCCAAAATTTGGTGGGAATGTAGCTCTGAGCTAGTGCTTTCCAGCCATAGTGGTCCCATAATTGTAGACCACAGGGATTGATAACTGCAAGCATTTAAAGCAAATTAAAATCTCCATTGACTTAAAGTGGACCGAAGGAGCCTAGGAACCCTTTTTTTGACTGGCTGTTTCTCTGCCACCTGATGGTCAAAATGGCCCAAAATTTGGTGTAAATGTAGCTCTGAGCTAGTGCTTTCCAGCCATAGTGGTCTCATAGTTGTAGACCACAGGGATTGATAACTGCAAGCATTTAAAGCAAATTAAAATCTCCATTGACTTAAAGTGGACCGAAGGAGCCTAGGAACCCTATTTTGACTGGCTGTTTCTCTGCCACCTGATGGTCAAAATGGCCCAAAATTTGGTGTGAATGTAGCTCTGAGCTAGTGCTTTCCAGCCATAGTGGTCTCATAATTGTAGACCACAGGGATTGATAACTGCAAGCATTTAAAGCAAATTAAAATCTCCATTGACTTAAAGTGGACCGAAGGAGCCTAGGAACCCTTTTTTTGACTGGCTGTTTCTCTGCCACCTGATGGTCAAAATGGCCCAAAATTTGGTGTGAATGTAGCTCTGAGCTAGTGCTTTCCAGCCATAGTGGTCACATAATTGTAGACCACATGGATTGATAACTGCAAGCATTTAAAGCAAATTAAAATCTCCATTGACTTAAAGTGGACCGAAGGAGCCTAGGAACCCTTTTTTTGACTGGCTGTTTCTCTGCCACCTGATGGTCAAAATGGCCCAAAATTTGGTGTGAATGTAGCTCTGAGCTAGTGCTTTCCAGCCATAGTGGTCCCATAATTGTAGACCACATGGATTGATAACTGCAAGCATTTAAAGCAAATTAAAATCTCCATTGACTTAAAGTGGCCCGAAGGAGCCTAGGAACCCTTTTTTTGACTGGCTGTTTCTCTGCCACCTGATGGTCAAAATGGCCCAAAATTTGGTGTAAATGTAGCTCTGAGCTAGTGCTTTCCAGCCATAGTGGTCTCATAGTTGTAGACCACAGGGATTGATAACTGCAAGCATTTAAAGCAAATTAAAATCTCCATTGACTTAAAGTGGACCGAAGGAGCCTAGGAACCCTATTTTGACTGGCTGTTTCTCTGCCACCTGATGGTCAAAATGGCCCAAAATTTGGTGTGAATGTAGCTCTGAGCTAGTGCTTTCCAGCCATAGTGGTCTCATAATTGTAGACCACAGGGATTGATAACTGTAAGCATTTAAAGCAAATTAAAATCTCCATTGACTTAAAGTGGACCGAAGGAGCCTAGGAACCCTATTTTGACTGGCTGTTTCTCTGCCACCTGATGGTCAAAATGGCCCAAAATTTGGTGTGAATGTAGCTCTGAGCTAGTGCTTTCCAGCCATAGTGGTCTCATAATTGTAGACCACAGGGATTGATAACTGCAAGCATTTAAAGCAAATTAAAATCTCCATTGACTTAAAGTTGACCGAAGGAGCCTAGGAACCCTTTTTTTGACTGGCTGTTTCTCTGCCACCTGATGGTCAAAATGGCCCAAAATTTGGTGTGAATGTAGCTCTGAGCTAGTGCTTTCCAGCCATAGTGGTCACATAATTGTAGACCACATGGATTGATAACTGCAAGCATTTAAAGCAAATTAAAATCTCCATTGACTTAAAGTGGACCGAAGGAGCCTAGGAACCCTTTTTTTGACTGGCTGTTTCTCTGCCACCTGATGGTCAAAATGGCCCAAAATTTGGTGTGAATGTAGCTCTGAGCTAGTGCTTTCCAGCCATAGTGGTCCCATAATTGTAGACCACATGGATTGATAACTGCAAGCATTTAAAGCAAATTAAAATCTCCATTGACTTAAAGTGGACCGAAGGAGCCTAGGAACCCTATTTTGACTGGCTGTTTCTCTGCCACCTGATGGTCAAAATGGCCCAAAATTTGGTGTGAATGTAGCTCTGAGCTAGTGCTTTCCAGCCATAGTGGTCTCATAATTGTAGACCACAGGGATTGATAACTGTAAGCATTTAAAGCAAATTAAAATCTCCATTGACTTAAAGTGGACCGAAGGAGCCTAGGAACCCTTTTTTTGACTGGCTGTTTCTCTGCCACCTGATGGTCAAAATGGCCCAAAATTTGGTGTGAATGTAGCTCTGAGCTAGTGCTTTCCAGCCATAGTGGTCCCATAATTGTAGACCACATGGATTGATAACTGCAAGCATTTAAAGCAAATTAAAATCTCCATTGACTTAAAGTGGACCGAAGGAGCCTAGGAACCCTATTTTGACTGGCTGTTTCTCTGCCACCTGATGGTCAAAATGGCCCAAAATTTGGTGTGAATGTAGCTCTGAGCTAGTGCTTTCCAGCCATAGTGGTCTCATAATTGTAGACCACAGGGATTGATAACTGTAAGCATTTAAAGCAAATTAAAATCTCCATTGACTTAAAGTGGACCGAAGGAGCCTAGGAACCCTTTTTTTGACTGGCTGTTTCTCTGCCACCTGATGGTCAAAATGGCCCAAAATTTGGTGTGAATGTAGCTCTGAGCTAGTGCTTTCCAGCCATAGTGGTCACATAATTGTAGACCACATGGATTGATAACTGCAAGCATTTAAAGCAAATTAAAATCTCCATTGACTTAAAGTGGACCGAAGGAGCCTAGGAACCCTTTTTTTGACTGGCTGTTTCTCTGCCACCTGATGGTCAAAATGGCCCAAAATTTGGTGGGAATGTAGCTCTGAGCTAGTGCTTTCCAGCCATAGTGGTCCCATAATTGTAGACCACAGGGATTGATAACTGCAAGCATTTAAAGCAAATTAAAATCTCCATTGACTTAAAGTGGACCGAAGGAGCCTAGGAACCCTTTTTTTGACTGGCTGTTTCTCTGCCACCTGATGGTCAAAATGGCCCAAAATTTGGTGTAAATGTAGCTCTGAGCTAGTGCTTTCCAGCCATAGTGGTCTCATAGTTGTAGACCACAGGGATTGATAACTGCAAGCATTTAAAGCAAATTAAAATCTCCATTGACTTAAAGTGGACCGAAGGAGCCTAGGAACCCTATTTTGACTGGCTGTTTCTCTGCCACCTGATGGTCAAAATGGCCCAAAATTTGGTGTGAATGTAGCTCTGAGCTAGTGCTTTCCAGCCATAGTGGTCTCATAATTGTAGACCACAGGGATTGATAACTGCAAGCATTTAAAGCAAATTAAAATCTCCATTGACTTAAAGTGGACCGAAGGAGCCTAGGAACCCTTTTTTTGACTGGCTGTTTCTCTGCCACCTGATGGTCAAAATGGCCCAAAATTTGGTGTGAATGTAGCTCTGAGCTAGTGCTTTCCAGCCATAGTGGTCACATAATTGTAGACCACATGGATTGATAACTGCAAGCATTTAAAGCAAATTAAAATCTCCATTGACTTAAAGTGGACCGAAGGAGCCTAGGAACCCTTTTTTTGACTGGCTGTTTCTCTGCCACCTGATGGTCAAAATGGCCCAAGATTTGGTGTGAATGTAGCTCTGAGCTAGTGCTTTCCAGCCATAGTGGTCTCATAGTTGTAGACCGCAGGGATTGATAACTGCAAGCATTTAAAGCAAATTAAAATCTCCATTGACTTAAAGTGGACCGAAGGAGCCTAGGAACCCTTTTTTGACTGGCTGTTTCTCTGCCACCTGATGGTCAAAATGGCCCAAAATTTGGTGTGAATGTAGCTCTGAGCTAGTGCTTTCCAGCCATAGTGGTCACATAATTGTAGACCACATGGATTGATAACTGTAAGCATTTAAAGCAAATTAAAATCTCCATTGACTTAAAGTGGACCGAAGGAGCCTAGGAACCCTTTTTTTGACTGGCTGTTTCTCTGCCACCTGATGGTCAAAATGGCCCAAAATTTGGTGTGAATGTAGCTCTGAGCTAGTGCTTTCCAGCCATAGTGGTCTCATAGTTGTAGGCCACAGGGATTGATAACTGCAAGCATTTAAAGCAAATTAAAATCTCCATTGACTTAAAGTGGCCCGAAGGAGCCTAGGAACCCTTTTTTGACTGGCTGTTTCTCTGCCACCTGATGGTCAAAATGGCCCAAAATTTGGTGTGAATGTAGCTCTGAGCTAGTGCTTTCCAGCCATAGTGGTCTCATAATTGTAGACCACAGGGATTGATAACTGTAAGCATTTAAAGCAAATTAAAATCTCCATTCACTTAAAGTGGACCGAAGGAGCCTAGGAACCCTTTTTTTGACTGGCTGTTTCTCTGCCACCTGATGGTCAAAATGGCCCAAAATTTGGTGGGAATGTAGCTCTGAGCTAGTGCTTTCCAGCCATAGTGGTCTCATAGTTGTAGACCACAGGGATTGATAACTGCAAGCATTTAAAGCAAATTAAAATCTCCATTGACTTAAAGTGGACCGAAGGAGCCTAGGAACCCTATTTTGACTGGCTGTTTCTCTGCCACCTGATGGTCAAAATGGCCCAAAATTTGGTGTGAATGTAGCTCTGAGCTAGTGCTTTCCAGCCATAGTGGTCTCATAATTGTAGACCACAGGGATTGATAACTGCAAGCATTTAAAGCAAATTAAAATCTCCATTGACTTAAAGTGGACCGAAGGAGCCTAGGAACCCTTTTTTTGACTGGCTGTTTCTCTGCCACCTGATGGTCAAAATGGCCCAAAATTTGGTGTGAATGTAGCTCTGAGCTAGTGCTTTCCAGCCATAGTGGTCCCATAATTGTAGACCACATGGATTGATAACTGCAAGCATTTAAAGCAAATTAAAATCTCCATTGACTTAAAGTGGCCCGAAGGAGCCTAGGAACCCTTTTTTTGACTGGCTGTTTCTCTGCCACCTGATGGTCAAAATGGCCCAAGATTTGGTGTGAATGTAGCTCTGAGCTAGTGCTTTCCAGCCATAGTGGTCTCATAGTTGTAGACCGCAGGGATTGATAACTGCAAGCATTTAAAGCAAATTAAAATCTCCATTGACTTAAAGTGGACCGAAGGAGCCTAGGAACCCTTTTTTGACTGGCTGTTTCTCTGCCACCTGATGGTCAAAATGGCCCAAAATTTGGTGTGAATGTAGCTCTGAGCTAGTGCTTTCCAGCCATAGTGGTCACATAATTGTAGACCACATGGATTGATAACTGTAAGCATTTAAAGCAAATTAAAATCTCCATTGACTTAAAGTGGACCGAAGGAGCCTAGGAACCCTTTTTTTGACTGGCTGTTTCTCTGCCACCTGATGGTCAAAATGGCCCAAAATTTGGTGTGAATGTAGCTCTGAGCTAGTGCTTTCCAGCCATAGTGGTCTCATAGTTGTAGGCCACAGGGATTGATAACTGCAAGCATTTAAAGCAAATTAAAATCTCCATTGACTTAAAGTGGCCCGAAGGAGCCTAGGAACCCTTTTTTGACTGGCTGTTTCTCTGCCACCTGATGGTCAAAATGGCCCAAAATTTGGTGTGAATGTAGCTCTGAGCTAGTGCTTTCCAGCCATAGTGGTCTCATAATTGTAGACCACAGGGATTGATAACTGTAAGCATTTAAAGCAAATTAAAATCTCCATTCACTTAAAGTGGACCGAAGGAGCCTAGGAACCCTTTTTTTGACTGGCTGTTTCTCTGCCACCTGATGGTCAAACTGGCCCAAAATTTGGTGTGAATGTAGCTCTGAGCTAGTGCTTTCCAGCCATAGTGGTCACATAATTGTAGACCACATGGATTGATAACTGCAAGCATTTAAAGCAAATTAAAATCTCCATTGACTTAAAGTGGACCGAAGGAGCCTAGGAACCCTTTTTTTGACTGGCTGTTTCTCTGCCACCTGATGGTCAAAATGGCCCAAAATTTGGTGGGAATGTAGCTCTGAGCTAGTGCTTTCCAGCCATAGTGGTCCCATAATTGTAGACCACAGGGATTGATAACTGCAAGCATTTAAAGCAAATTAAAATCTCCATTGACTTAAAGTGGACCGAAGGAGCCTAGGAACCCTTTTTTTGACTGGCTGTTTCTCTGCCACCTGATGGTCAAAATGGCCCAAAATTTGGTGTAAATGTAGCTCTGAGCTAGTGCTTTCCAGCCATAGTGGTCTCATAGTTGTAGACCACAGGGATTGATAACTGCAAGCATTTAAAGCAAATTAAAATCTCCATTGACTTAAAGTGGACCGAAGGAGCCTAGGAACCCTATTTTGACTGGCTGTTTCTCTGCCACCTGATGGTCAAAATGGCCCAAAATTTGGTGTGAATGTAGCTCTGAGCTAGTGCTTTCCAGCCATAGTGGTCTCATAATTGTAGACCACAGGGATTGATAACTGCAAGCATTTAAAGCAAATTAAAATCTCCATTGACTTAAAGTGGACCGAAGGAGCCTAGGAACCCTTTTTTTGACTGGCTGTTTCTCTGCCACCTGATGGTCAAAATGGCCCAAAATTTGGTGTGAATGTAGCTCTGAGCTAGTGCTTTCCAGCCATAGTGGTCACATAATTGTAGACCACATGGATTGATAACTGCAAGCATTTAAAGCAAATTAAAATCTCCATTGACTTAAAGTGGACCGAAGGAGCCTAGGAACCCTTTTTTTGACTGGCTGTTTCTCTGCCACCTGATGGTCAAAATGGCCCAAAATTTGGTGTGAATGTAGCTCTGAGATAGTGCTTTCCAGCCATAGTGGTCCCATAATTGTAGACCACATGGATTGATAACTGCAAGCATTTAAAGCAAATTAAAATCTCCATTGACTTAAAGTGGCCCGAAGGAGCCTAGGAACCCTTTTTTTGACTGGCTGTTTCTCTGCCACCTGATGGTCAAAATGGCCCAAAATTTGGTGTAAATGTAGCTCTGAGCTAGTGCTTTCCAGCCATAGTGGTCTCATAGTTGTAGACCACAGGGATTGATAACTGCAAGCATTTAAAGCAAATTAAAATCTCCATTGACTTAAAGTGGACCGAAGGAGCCTAGGAACCCTATTTTGACTGGCTGTTTCTCTGCCACCTGATGGTCAAAATGGCCCAAAATTTGGTGTGAATGTAGCTCTGAGCTAGTGCTTTCCAGCCATAGTGGTCTCATAATTGTAGACCACAGGGATTGATAACTGTAAGCATTTAAAGCAAATTAAAATCTCCATTGACTTAAAGTGGACCGAAGGAGCCTAGGAACCCTATTTTGACTGGCTGTTTCTCTGCCACCTGATGGTCAAAATGGCCCAAAATTTGGTGTGAATGTAGCTCTGAGCTAGTGCTTTCCAGCCATAGTGGTCTCATAATTGTAGACCACAGGGATTGATAACTGCAAGCATTTAAAGCAAATTAAAATCTCCATTGACTTAAAGTGGACCGAAGGAGCCTAGGAACCCTTTTTTTGACTGGCTGTTTCTCTGCCACCTGATGGTCAAAATGGCCCAAAATTTGGTGTGAATGTAGCTCTGAGCTAGTGCTTTCCAGCCATAGTGGTCACATAATTGTAGACCACATGGATTGATAACTGCAAGCATTTAAAGCAAATTAAAATCTCCATTGACTTAAAGTGGACCGAAGGAGCCTAGGAACCCTTTTTTTGACTGGCTGTTTCTCTGCCACCTGATGGTCAAAATGGCCCAAAATTTGGTGTGAATGTAGCTCTGAGCTAGTGCTTTCCAGCCATAGTGGTCCCATAATTGTAGACCACATGGATTGATAACTGCAAGCATTTAAAGCAAATTAAAATCTCCATTGACTTAAAGTGGCCCGAAGGAGCCTAGGAACCCTTTTTTTGACTGGCTGTTTCTCTGCCACCTGATGGTCAAAATGGCCCAAAATTTGGTGTAAATGTAGCTCTGAGCTAGTGCTTTCCAGCCATAGTGGTCTCATAGTTGTAGACCACAGGGATTGATAACTGCAAGCATTTAAAGCAAATTAAAATCTCCATTGACTTAAAGTGGACCGAAGGAGCCTAGGAACCCTATTTTGACTGGCTGTTTCTCTGCCACCTGATGGTCAAAATGGCCCAAAATTTGGTGTGAATGTAGCTCTGAGCTAGTGCTTTCCAGCCATAGTGGTCTCATAATTGTAGACCACAGGGATTGATAACTGTAAGCATTTAAAGCAAATTAAAATCTCCATTGACTTAAAGTGGACCGAAGGAGCCTAGGAACCCTTTTTTTGACTGGCTGTTTCTCTGCCACCTGATGGTCAAAATGGCCCAAAATTTGGTGTGAATGTAGCTCTGAGCTAGTGCTTTCCAGCCATAGTGGTCACATAATTGTAGACCACATGGATTGATAACTGCAAGCATTTAAAGCAAATTAAAATCTCCATTGACTTAAAGTGGACCGAAGGAGCCTAGGAACCCTTTTTTTGACTGGCTGTTTCTCTGCCACCTGATGGTCAAAATGGCCCAAAATTTGGTGGGAATGTAGCTCTGAGCTAGTGCTTTCCAGCCATAGTGGTCCCATAATTGTAGACCACAGGGATTGATAACTGCAAGCATTTAAAGCAAATTAAAATCTCCATTGACTTAAAGTGGACCGAAGGAGCCTAGGAACCCTTTTTTTGACTGGCTGTTTCTCTGCCACCTGATGGTCAAAATGGCCCAAAATTTGGTGTAAATGTAGCTCTGAGCTAGTGCTTTCCAGCCATAGTGGTCTCATAGTTGTAGACCACAGGGATTGATAACTGCAAGCATTTAAAGCAAATTAAAATCTCCATTGACTTAAAGTGGACCGAAGGAGCCTAGGAACCCTATTTTGACTGGCTGTTTCTCTGCCACCTGATGGTCAAAATGGCCCAAAATTTGGTGTGAATGTAGCTCTGAGCTAGTGCTTTCCAGCCATAGTGGTCACATAATTGTAGACCACATGGATTGATAACTGCAAGCATTTAAAGCAAATTAAAATCTCCATTGACTTAAAGTGGACCGAAGGAGCCTAGGAACCCTTTTTTTGACTGGCTGTTTCTCTGCCACCTGATGGTCAAAATGGCCCAAAATTTGGTGTGAATGTAGCTCTGAGCTAGTGCTTTCCAGCCATAGTGGTCCCATAATTGTAGACCACATGGATTGATAACTGCAAGCATTTAAAGCAAATTAAAATCTCCATTGACTTAAAGTGGACCGAAGGAGCCTAGGAACCCTTTTTTTGACTGGCTGTTTCTCTGCCACCTGATGGTCAAAATGGCCCAAAATTTGGTGTGAATGTAGCTCTGAGCTAGTGCTTTCCAGCCATAGTGGTCACATAATTGTAGACCACATGGATTGATAACTGCAAGCATTTAAAGCAAATTAAAATCTCCATTGACTTAAAGTGGACCGAAGGAGCCTAGGAACCCTTTTTTTGACTGGCTGTTTCTCTGCCACCTGATGGTCAAAATGGCCCAAAATTTGGTGTGAATGTAGCTCTGAGCTAGTGCTTTCCAGCCATAGTGGTCCCATAATTGTAGACCACATGGATTGATAACTGCAAGCATTTAAAGCAAATTAAAATCTCCATTGACTTAAAGTGGCCCGAAGGAGCCTAGGAACCCTTTTTTTGACTGGCTGTTTCTCTGCCACCTGATGGTCAAAATGGCCCAAAATTTGGTGTAAATGTAGCTCTGAGCTAGTGCTTTCCAGCCATAGTGGTCTCATAGTTGTAGACCACAGGGATTGATAACTGCAAGCATTTAAAGCAAATTAAAATCTCCATTGACTTAAAGTGGACCGAAGGAGCCTAGGAACCCTATTTTGACTGGCTGTTTCTCTGCCACCTGATGGTCAAAATGGCCCAAAATTTGGTGTGAATGTAGCTCTGAGCTAGTGCTTTCCAGCCATAGTGGTCTCATAATTGTAGACCACAGGGATTGATAACTGTAAGCATTTAAAGCAAATTAAAATCTCCATTGACTTAAAGTGGACCGAAGGAGCCTAGGAACCCTTTTTTTGACTGGCTGTTTCTCTGCCACCTGATGGTCAAAATGGCCCAAAATTTGGTGTGAATGTAGCTCTGAGCTAGTGCTTTCCAGCCATAGTGGTCACATAATTGTAGACCACATGGATTGATAACTGCAAGCATTTAAAGCAAATTAAAATCTCCATTGACTTAAAGTGGACCGAAGGAGCCTAGGAACCCTTTTTTTGACTGGCTGTTTCTCTGCCACCTGATGGTCAAAATGGCCCAAAATTTGGTGGGAATGTAGCTCTGAGCTAGTGCTTTCCAGCCATAGTGGTCCCATAATTGTAGACCACAGGGATTGATAACTGCAAGCATTTAAAGCAAATTAAAATCTCCATTGACTTAAAGTGGACCGAAGGAGCCTAGGAACCCTTTTTTTGACTGGCTGTTTCTCTGCCACCTGATGGTCAAAATGGCCCAAAATTTGGTGTAAATGTAGCTCTGAGCTAGTGCTTTCCAGCCATAGTGGTCACATAATTGTAGACCACATGGATTGATAACTGCAAGCATTTAAAGCAAATTAAAATCTCCATTGACTTAAAGTGGACCGAAGGAGCCTAGGAACCCTTTTTTTGACTGGCTGTTTCTCTGCCACCTGATGGTCAAAATGGCCCAAAATTTGGTGTGAATGTAGCTCTGAGCTAGTGCTTTCCAGCCATAGTGGTCTCATAGTTGTAGGCCACAGGGATTGATAACTGCAAGCATTTAAAGCAAATTAAAATCTCCATTGACTTAAAGTGGCCCGAAGGAGCCTAGGAACCCTTTTTTGACTGGCTGTTTCTCTGCCACCTGATGGTCAAAATGGCCCAAAATTTGGTGTGAATGTAGCTCTGAGCTAGTGCTTTCCAGCCATAGTGGTCTCATAATTGTAGACCACAGGGATTGATAACTGTAAGCATTTAAAGCAAATTAAAATCTCCATTGACTTAAAGTGGACCGAAGGAGCCTAGGAACCCTTTTTTTGACTGGCTGTTTCTCTGCCACCTGATGGTCAAAATGGCCCAAAATTTGGTGTGAATGTAGCTCTGAGCTAGTGCTTTCCAGCCATAGTGGTCACATAATTGTAGACCACATGGATTGATAACTGCAAGCATTTAAAGCAAATTAAAATCTCCATTGACTTAAAGTGGACCGAAGGAGCCTAGGAACCCTTTTTTTGACTGGCTGTTTCTCTGCCACCTGATGGTCAAAATGGCCCAAAATTTGGTGGGAATGTAGCTCTGAGCTAGTGCTTTCCAGCCATAGTGGTCCCATAATTGTAGACCACAGGGATTGATAACTGCAAGCATTTAAAGCAAATTAAAATCTCCATTGACTTAAAGTGGACCGAAGGAGCCTAGGAACCCTTTTTTTGACTGGCTGTTTCTCTGCCACCTGATGGTCAAAATGGCCCAAGATTTGGTGTGAATGTAGCTCTGAGCTAGTGCTTTCCAGCCATAGTGGTCTCATAGTTGTAGACCACAGGGATTGATAACTGCAAGCATTTAAAGCAAATTAAAATCTCCATTGACTTAAAGTGGATCGAAGGAGCCTAGGAACCCTTTTTTTGACTGGCTGTTTCTCTGCCACCTGATGGTCAAAATGGCCCAAAATTTGGTGTGAATGTAGCTCTGAGCTAGTGCTTTCCAGCCATAGTGGTCTCATAGTTGTAGGCCACAGGGATTGATAACTGCAAGCATTTAAAGCAAATTAAAATCTCCATTGACTTAAAGTGGCCCGAAGGAGCCTAGGAACCCTTTTTTGACTGGCTGTTTCTCTGCCACCTGATGGTCAAAATGGCCCAAAATTTGGTGTGAATGTAGCTCTGAGCTAGTGCTTTCCAGCCATAGTGGTCTCATAGTTGTAGGCCACAGGGATTGATAACTGCAAGCATTTAAAGCAAATTAAAATCTCCATTGACTTAAAGTGGCCCGAAGGAGCCTAGGAACCCTTTTTTGACTGGCTGTTTCTCTGCCACCTGATGGTCAAAATGGCCCAAAATTTGGTGTGAATGTAGCTCTGAGCTAGTGCTTTCCAGCCATAGTGGTCTCATAATTGTAGACCACAGGGATTGATAACTGTAAGCATTTAAAGCAAATTAAAATCTCCATTGACTTAAAGTGGACCGAAGGAGCCTAGGAACCCTTTTTTTGACTGGCTGTTTCTCTGCCACCTGATGGTCAAAATGGCCCAAAATTTGGTGTGAATGTAGCTCTGAGCTAGTGCTTTCCAGCCATAGTGGTCACATAATTGTAGACCACATGGATTGATAACTGCAAGCATTTAAAGCAAATTAAAATCTCCATTGACTTAAAGTGGACCGAAGGAGCCTAGGAACCCTTTTTTTGACTGGCTGTTTCTCTGCCACCTGATGGTCAAAATGGCCCAAAATTTGGTGGGAATGTAGCTCTGAGCTAGTGCTTTCCAGCCATAGTGGTCCCATAATTGTAGACCACAGGGATTGATAACTGCAAGCATTTAAAGCAAATTAAAATCTCCATTGACTTAAAGTGGACCGAAGGAGCCTAGGAACCCTTTTTTTGACTGGCTGTTTCTCTGCCACCTGATGGTCAAAATGGCCCAAAATTTGGTGTAAATGTAGCTCTGAGCTAGTGCTTTCCAGCCATAGTGGTCTCATAGTTGTAGACCACAGGGATTGATAACTGCAAGCATTTAAAGCAAATTAAAATCTCCATTGACTTAAAGTGGACCGAAGGAGCCTAGGAACCCTATTTTGACTGGCTGTTTCTCTGCCACCTGATGGTCAAAATGGCCCAAAATTTGGTGTGAATGTAGCTCTGAGCTAGTGCTTTCCAGCCATAGTGGTCCCATAATTGTAGACCACATGGATTGATAACTGCAAGCATTTAAAGCAAATTAAAATCTCCATTGACTTAAAGTGGCCCGAAGGAGCCTAGGAACCCTTTTTTTGACTGGCTGTTTCTCTGCCACCTGATGGTCAAAATGGCCCAAGATTTGGTGTGAATGTAGCTCTGACCTAGTGCTTTCCAGCCATAGTGGTCTCATAGTTGTAGACCGCAGGGATTGATAACTGCAAGCATTTAAAGCAAATTAAAATCTCCATTGACTTAAAGTGGATCGAAGGAGCCTAGGAACCCTTTTTTTGACTGGCTGTTTCTCTACCACCTGATGGTCAAAATGGCCCAAAATTTGGTGTGAATGTAGCTCTGAGCTAGTGCTTTCCAGCCATAGTGGTCTCATAATTGTAGACCACAGGGATTGATAACTGTAAGCATTTAAAGCAAATTAAAATCTCCATTGACTTAAAGTGGACCGAAGGAGCCTAGGAACCCTTTTTTTGACTGGCTGTTTCTCTGCCACCTGATGGTCAAAATGGCCCAAAATTTGGTGTGAATGTAGCTCTGAGCTAGTGCTTTCCAGCCATAGTGGTCACATAATTGTAGACCACATGGATTGATAACTGCAAGCATTTAAAGCAAATTAAAATCTCCATTGACTTAAAGTGGACCGAAGGAGCCTAGGAACCCTTTTTTTGACTGGCTGTTTCTCTGCCACCTGATGGTCAAAATGGCCCAAAATTTGGTGGGAATGTAGCTCTGAGCTAGTGCTTTCCAGCCATAGTGGTCCCATAATTGTAGACCACAGGGATTGATAACTGCAAGCATTTAAAGCAAATTAAAATCTCCATTGACTTAAAGTGGACCGAAGGAGCCTAGGAACCCTTTTTTTGACTGGCTGTTTCTCTGCCACCTGATGGTCAAAATGGCCCAAGATTTGGTGTGAATGTAGCTCTGAGCTAGTGCTTTCCAGCCATAGTGGTCTCATAGTTGTAGACCGCAGGGATTGATAACTGCAAGCATTTAAAGCAAATTAAAATCTCCATTGACTTAAAGTGGATCGAAGGAGCCTAGGAACCCTTTTTTTGACTGGCTGTTTCTCTACCACCTGATGGTCAAAATGGCCCAAAATTTGGTGTGAATGTAGCTCTGAGCTAGTGCTTTCCAGCCATAGTGGTCTCATAATTGTAGACCACAGGGATTGATAACTGTAAGCATTTAAAGCAAATTAAAATCTCCATTGACTTAAAGTGGACCGAAGGAGCCTAGGAACCCTTTTTTTGACTGGCTGTTTCTCTGCCACCTGATGGTCAAAATGGCCCAAAATTTGGTGTGAATGTAGCTCTGAGCTAGTGCTTTCCAGCCATAGTGGTCACATAATTGTAGACCACATGGATTGATAACTGCAAGCATTTAAAGCAAATTAAAATCTCCATTGACTTAAAGTGGACCGCAAGGAGCCTAGGAACCCTTTTTTGACTGGCTGTTTCTCTGCCACCTGATGGTCAAAATGGCCCAAAATTTGGTGGGAATGTAGCTCTGAGCTAGTGCTTTCCAGCCATAGTGGTCTCATAATTGTAGACCACAGGGATTGATAACTGCAAGCATTTAAAGCAAATTAAAATCTCCATTGACTTAAAGTGGACCGAAGGAGCCTAGGAACCCTTTTTTTGACTGGCTGTTTCTCTGCCACCTGATGGTCAAAATGGCCCAAAATTTGGTGTGAATGTAGCTCTGAGCTAGTGCTTTCCAGCCATAGTGGTCACATAATTGTAGACCACATGGATTGATAACTGCAAGCATTTAAAGCAAATTAAAATCTCCATTGACTTAAAGTGGACCGAAGGAGCCTAGGAACCCTTTTTTTGACTGGCTGTTTCTCTGCCACCTGATGGTCAAAATGGCCCAAAATTTGGTGGGAATGTAGCTCTGAGCTAGTGCTTTCCAGCCATAGTGGTCCCATAATTGTAGACCACAGGGATTGATAACTGCAAGCATTTAAAGCAAATTAAAATCTCCATTGACTTAAAGTGGACCGAAGGAGCCTAGGAACCCTTTTTTTGACTGGCTGTTTCTCTGCCACTGATGGTCAAAATGGCCCAAAATTTGGTGTAAATGTAGCTCTGAGCTAGTGCTTTCCAGCCATAGTGGTCTCATAGTTGTAGACCACAGGGATTGATAACTGCAAGCATTTAAAGCAAATTAAAATCTCCATTGACTTAAAGTGGACCGAAGGAGCCTAGGAACCCTATTTTGACTGGCTGTTTCTCTGCCACCTGATGGTCAAAATGGCCCAAAATTTGGTGTGAATGTAGCTCTGAGCTAGTGCTTTCCAGCCATAGTGGTCCCATAATTGTAGACCACATGGATTGATAACTGCAAGCATTTAAAGCAAATTAAAATCTCCATTGACTTAAAGTGGCCCGAAGGAGCCTAGGAACCCTTTTTTTGACTGGCTGTTTCTCTGCCACCTGATGGTCAAAATGGCCCAAGATTTGGTGTGAATGTAGCTCTGAGCTAGTGCTTTCCAGCCATAGTGGTCTCATAGTTGTAGACCGCAGGGATTGATAACTGCAAGCATTTAAAGCAAATTAAAATCTCCATTGACTTAAAGTGGATCGAAGGAGCCTAGGAACCCTTTTTTTGACTGGCTGTTTCTCTACCACCTGATGGTCAAAATGGCCCAAAATTTGGTGTGAATGTAGCTCTGAGCTAGTGCTTTCCAGCCATAGTGGTCTCATAATTGTAGACCACAGGGATTGATAACTGTAAGCATTTAAAGCAAATTAAAATCTCCATTGACTTAAAGTGGACCGAAGGAGCCTAGGAACCCTTTTTTTGACTGGCTGTTTCTCTGCCACCTGATGGTCAAAATGGCCCAAAATTTGGTGTGAATGTAGCTCTGAGCTAGTGCTTTCCAGCCATAGTGGTCACATAATTGTAGACCACATGGATTGATAACTGCAAGCATTTAAAGCAAATTAAAATCTCCATTGACTTAAAGTGGACCGAAGGAGCCTAGGAACCCTTTTTTTGACTGGCTGTTTCTCTGCCACCTGATGGTCAAAATGGCCCAAAATTTGGTGGGAATGTAGCTCTGAGCTAGTGCTTTCCAGCCATAGTGGTCCCATAATTGTAGACCACAGGGATTGATAACTGCAAGCATTTAAAGCAAATTAAAATCTCCATTGACTTAAAGTGGACCGAAGGAGCCTAGGAACCCTTTTTTTGACTGGCTGTTTCTCTGCCACCTGATGGTCAAAATGGCCCAAAATTTGGTGTAAATGTAGCTCTGAGCTAGTGCTTTCCAGCCATAGTGGTCTCATAGTTGTAGACCACAGGGATTGATAACTGCAAGCATTTAAAGCAAATTAAAATCTCCATTGACTTAAAGTGGACCGAAGGAGCCTAGGAACCCTATTTTGACTGGCTGTTTCTCTGCCACCTGATGGTCAAAATGGCCCAAAATTTGGTGTGAATGTAGCTCTGAGCTAGTGCTTTCCAGCCATAGTGGTCACATAATTGTAGACCACATGGATTGATAACTGCAAGCATTTAAAGCAAATTAAAATCTCCATTGACTTAAAGTGGACCGAAGGAGCCTAGGAACCCTTTTTTTGACTGGCTGTTTCTCTGCCACCTGATGGTCAAAATGGCCCAAAATTTGGTGTGAATGTAGCTCTGAGCTAGTGCTTTCCAGCCATAGTGGTCCCATAATTGTAGACCACATGGATTGATAACTGCAAGCATTTAAAGCAAATTAAAATCTCCATTGACTTAAAGTGGCCCGAAGGAGCCTAGGAACCCTTTTTTTGACTGGCTGTTTCTCTGCCACCTGATGGTCAAAATGGCCCAAGATTTGGTGTGAATGTAGCTCTGAGCTAGTGCTTTCCAGCCATAGTGGTCTCATAGTTGTAGACCACAGGGATTGATAACTGCAAGCATTTAAAGCAAATTAAAATCTCCATTGACTTAAAGTGGATCGAAGGAGCCTAGGAACCCTTTTTTTGACTGGCTGTTTCTCTGCCACCTGATGGTCAAAATGGCCCAAAATTTGGTGTGAATGTAGCTCTGAGCTAGTGCTTTCCAGCCATAGTGGTCTCATAGTTGTAGGCCACAGGGATTGATAACTGCAAGCATTTAAAGCAAATTAAAATCTCCATTGACTTAAAGTGGCCCGAAGGAGCCTAGGAACCCTTTTTTGACTGGCTGTTTCTCTGCCACCTGATGGTCAAAATGGCCCAAAATTTGGTGTGAATGTAGCTCTGAGCTAGTGCTTTCCAGCCATAGTGGTCTCATAGTTGTAGGCCACAGGGATTGATAACTGCAAGCATTTAAAGCAAATTAAAATCTCCATTGACTTAAAGTGGCCCGAAGGAGCCTAGGAACCCTTTTTTGACTGGCTGTTTCTCTGCCACCTGATGGTCAAAATGGCCCAAAATTTGGTGTGAATGTAGCTCTGAGCTAGTGCTTTCCAGCCATAGTGGTCTCATAATTGTAGACCACAGGGATTGATAACTGTAAGCATTTAAAGCAAATTAAAATCTCCATTGACTTAAAGTGGACCGAAGGAGCCTAGGAACCCTTTTTTTGACTGGCTGTTTCTCTGCCACCTGATGGTCAAAATGGCCCAAAATTTGGTGTGAATGTAGCTCTGAGCTAGTGCTTTCCAGCCATAGTGGTCACATAATTGTAGACCACATGGATTGATAACTGCAAGCATTTAAAGCAAATTAAAATCTCCATTGACTTAAAGTGGACCGAAGGAGCCTAGGAACCCTTTTTTTGACTGGCTGTTTCTCTGCCACCTGATGGTCAAAATGGCCCAAAATTTGGTGGGAATGTAGCTCTGAGCTAGTGCTTTCCAGCCATAGTGGTCCCATAATTGTAGACCACAGGGATTGATAACTGCAAGCATTTAAAGCAAATTAAAATCTCCATTGACTTAAAGTGGACCGAAGGAGCCTAGGAACCCTTTTTTTGACTGGCTGTTTCTCTGCCACCTGATGGTCAAAATGGCCCAAAATTTGGTGTAAATGTAGCTCTGAGCTAGTGCTTTCCAGCCATAGTGGTCTCATAGTTGTAGACCACAGGGATTGATAACTGCAAGCATTTAAAGCAAATTAAAATCTCCATTGACTTAAAGTGGACCGAAGGAGCCTAGGAACCCTATTTTGACTGGCTGTTTCTCTGCCACCTGATGGTCAAAATGGCCCAAAATTTGGTGTGAATGTAGCTCTGAGCTAGTGCTTTCCAGCCATAGTGGTCCCATAATTGTAGACCACATGGATTGATAACTGCAAGCATTTAAAGCAAATTAAAATCTCCATTGACTTAAAGTGGCCCGAAGGAGCCTAGGAACCCTTTTTTTGACTGGCTGTTTCTCTGCCACCTGATGGTCAAAATGGCCCAAGATTTGGTGTGAATGTAGCTCTGACCTAGTGCTTTCCAGCCATAGTGGTCTCATAGTTGTAGACCGCAGGGATTGATAACTGCAAGCATTTAAAGCAAATTAAAATCTCCATTGACTTAAAGTGGATCGAAGGAGCCTAGGAACCCTTTTTTTGACTGGCTGTTTCTCTACCACCTGATGGTCAAAATGGCCCAAAATTTGGTGTGAATGTAGCTCTGAGCTAGTGCTTTCCAGCCATAGTGGTCTCATAATTGTAGACCACAGGGATTGATAACTGTAAGCATTTAAAGCAAATTAAAATCTCCATTGACTTAAAGTGGACCGAAGGAGCCTAGGAACCCTTTTTTTGACTGGCTGTTTCTCTGCCACCTGATGGTCAAAATGGCCCAAAATTTGGTGTGAATGTAGCTCTGAGCTAGTGCTTTCCAGCCATAGTGGTCACATAATTGTAGACCACATGGATTGATAACTGCAAGCATTTAAAGCAAATTAAAATCTCCATTGACTTAAAGTGGACCGAAGGAGCCTAGGAACCCTTTTTTTGACTGGCTGTTTCTCTGCCACCTGATGGTCAAAATGGCCCAAAATTTGGTGGGAATGTAGCTCTGAGCTAGTGCTTTCCAGCCATAGTGGTCCCATAATTGTAGACCACAGGGATTGATAACTGCAAGCATTTAAAGCAAATTAAAATCTCCATTGACTTAAAGTGGACCGAAGGAGCCTAGGAACCCTTTTTTTGACTGGCTGTTTCTCTGCCACCTGATGGTCAAAATGGCCCAAAATTTGGTGTAAATGTAGCTCTGAGCTAGTGCTTTCCAGCCATAGTGGTCTCATAGTTGTAGACCACAGGGATTGATAACTGCAAGCATTTAAAGCAAATTAAAATCTCCATTGACTTAAAGTGGACCGAAGGAGCCTAGGAACCCTATTTTGACTGGCTGTTTCTCTGCCACCTGATGGTCAAAATGGCCCAAAATTTGGTGTGAATGTAGCTCTGAGCTAGTGCTTTCCAGCCATAGTGGTCACATAATTGTAGACCACATGGATTGATAACTGCAAGCATTTAAAGCAAATTAAAATCTCCATTGACTTAAAGTGGACCGAAGGAGCCTAGGAACCCTTTTTTTGACTGGCTGTTTCTCTGCCACCTGATGGTCAAAATGGCCCAAAATTTGGTGTGAATGTAGCTCTGAGCTAGTGCTTTCCAGCCATAGTGGTCCCATAATTGTAGACCACATGGATTGATAACTGCAAGCATTTAAAGCAAATTAAAATCTCCATTGACTTAAAGTGGCCCGAAGGAGCCTAGGAACCCTTTTTTTGACTGGCTGTTTCTCTGCCACCTGATGGTCAAAATGGCCCAAGATTTGGTGTGAATGTAGCTCTGAGCTAGTGCTTTCCAGCCATAGTGGTCTCATAGTTGTAGACCACAGGGATTGATAACTGCAAGCATTTAAAGCAAATTAAAATCTCCATTGACTTAAAGTGGATCGAAGGAGCCTAGGAACCCTTTTTTTGACTGGCTGTTTCTCTACCACCTGATGGTCAAAATGGCCCAAAATTTGGTGTGAATGTAGCTCTGAGCTAGTGCTTTCCAGCCATAGTGGTCCCATAATTGTAGACCACATGGATTGATAACTGCAAGCATTTAAAGCAAATTAAAATCTCCATTGACTTAAAGTGGCCCGAAGGAGCCTAGGAACCCTTTTTTTGACTGGCTGTTTCTCTGCCACCTGATGGTCAAAATGGCCCAAAATTTGGTGTAAATGTAGCTCTGAGCTAGTGCTTTCCAGCCATAGTGGTCTCATAGTTGTAGACCACAGGGATTGATAACTGCAAGCATTTAAAGCAAATTAAAATCTCCATTGACTTAAAGTGGACCGAAGGAGCCTAGGAACCCTATTTTGACTGGCTGTTTCTCTGCCACCTGATGGTCAAAATGGCCCAAAATTTGGTGTGAATGTAGCTCTGAGCTAGTGCTTTCCAGCCATAGTGGTCTCATAATTGTAGACCACAGGGATTGATAACTGTAAGCATTTAAAGCAAATTAAAATCTCCATTGACTTAAAGTGGACCGAAGGAGCCTAGGAACCCTTTTTTTGACTGGCTGTTTCTCTGCCACCTGATGGTCAAAATGGCCCAAAATTTGGTGTGAATGTAGCTCTGAGCTAGTGCTTTCCAGCCATAGTGGTCACATAATTGTAGACCACATGGATTGATAACTGCAAGCATTTAAAGCAAATTAAAATCTCCATTGACTTAAAGTGGACCGAAGGAGCCTAGGAACCCTTTTTTTGACTGGCTGTTTCTCTGCCACCTGATGGTCAAAATGGCCCAAAATTTGGTGGGAATGTAGCTCTGAGCTAGTGCTTTCCAGCCATAGTGGTCCCATAATTGTAGACCACAGGGATTGATAACTGCAAGCATTTAAAGCAAATTAAAATCTCCATTGACTTAAAGTGGACCGAAGGAGCCTAGGAACCCTTTTTTTGACTGGCTGTTTCTCTGCCACCTGATGGTCAAAATGGCCCAAAATTTGGTGTAAATGTAGCTCTGAGCTAGTGCTTTCCAGCCATAGTGGTCTCATAGTTGTAGACCACAGGGATTGATAACTGCAAGCATTTAAAGCAAATTAAAATCTCCATTGACTTAAAGTGGACCGAAGGAGCCTAGGAACCCTATTTTGACTGGCTGTTTCTCTGCCACCTGATGGTCAAAATGGCCCAAAATTTGGTGTGAATGTAGCTCTGAGCTAGTGCTTTCCAGCCATAGTGGTCACATAATTGTAGACCACATGGATTGATAACTGCAAGCATTTAAAGCAAATTAAAATCTCCATTGACTTAAAGTGGACCGAAGGAGCCTAGGAACCCTTTTTTTGACTGGCTGTTTCTCTGCCACCTGATGGTCAAAATGGCCCAAAATTTGGTGTGAATGTAGCTCTGAGCTAGTGCTTTCCAGCCATAGTGGTCCCATAATTGTAGACCACATGGATTGATAACTGCAAGCATTTAAAGCAAATTAAAATCTCCATTGACTTAAAGTGGCCCGAAGGAGCCTAGGAACCCTTTTTTTGACTGGCTGTTTCTCTGCCACCTGATGGTCAAAATGGCCCAAAATTTGGTGTGAATGTAGCTCTGAGCTAGTGCTTTCCAGCCATAGTGGTCTCATAGTTGTAGACCGCAGGGATTGATAACTGCAAGCATTTAAAGCAAATTAAAATCTCCATTGACTTAAAGTGGATCGAAGGAGCCTAGGAACCCTTTTTTTGACTGGCTGTTTCTCTACCACCTGATGGTCAAAATGGCCCAAAATTTGGTGTGAATGTAGCTCTGAGCTAGTGCTTTCCAGCCATAGTGGTCCCATAATTGTAGACCACATGGATTGATAACTGCAAGCATTTAAAGCAAATTAAAATCTCCATTGACTTAAAGTGGCCCGAAGGAGCCTAGGAACCCTTTTTTTGACTGGCTGTTTCTCTGCCACCTGATGGTCAAAATGGCCCAAAATTTGGTGTAAATGTAGCTCTGAGCTAGTGCTTTCCAGCCATAGTGGTCTCATAGTTGTAGACCACAGGGATTGATAACTGCAAGCATTTAAAGCAAATTAAAATCTCCATTGACTTAAAGTGGACCGAAGGAGCCTAGGAACCCTATTTTGACTGGCTGTTTCTCTGCCACCTGATGGTCAAAATGGCCCAAAATTTGGTGTGAATGTAGCTCTGAGCTAGTGCTTTCCAGCCATAGTGGTCTCATAATTGTAGACCACAGGGATTGATAACTGTAAGCATTTAAAGCAAATTAAAATCTCCATTGACTTAAAGTGGACCGAAGGAGCCTAGGAACCCTTTTTTTGACTGGCTGTTTCTCTGCCACCTGATGGTCAAAATGGCCCAAAATTTGGTGTGAATGTAGCTCTGAGCTAGTGCTTTCCAGCCATAGTGGTCACATAATTGTAGACCACATGGATTGATAACTGCAAGCATTTAAAGCAAATTAAAATCTCCATTGACTTAAAGTGGACCGAAGGAGCCTAGGAACCCTTTTTTTGACTGGCTGTTTCTCTGCCACCTGATGGTCAAAATGGCCCAAAATTTGGTGGGAATGTAGCTCTGAGCTAGTGCTTTCCAGCCATAGTGGTCCCATAATTGTAGACCACAGGGATTGATAACTGCAAGCATTTAAAGCAAATTAAAATCTCCATTGACTTAAAGTGGACCGAAGGAGCCTAGGAACCCTTTTTTTGACTGGCTGTTTCTCTGCCACCTGATGGTCAAAATGGCCCAAAATTTGGTGTAAATGTAGCTCTGAGCTAGTGCTTTCCAGCCATAGTGGTCTCATAGTTGTAGACCACAGGGATTGATAACTGCAAGCATTTAAAGCAAATTAAAATCTCCATTGACTTAAAGTGGACCGAAGGAGCCTAGGAACCCTATTTTGACTGGCTGTTTCTCTGCCACCTGATGGTCAAAATGGCCCAAAATTTGGTGTGAATGTAGCTCTGAGCTAGTGCTTTCCAGCCATAGTGGTCTCATAATTGTAGACCACAGGGATTGATAACTGCAAGCATTTAAAGCAAATTAAAATCTCCATTGACTTAAAGTGGACCGAAGGAGCCTAGGAACCCTTTTTTTGACTGGCTGTTTCTCTGCCACCTGATGGTCAAAATGGCCCAAAATTTGGTGTGAATGTAGCTCTGAGCTAGTGCTTTCCAGCCATAGTGGTCACATAATTGTAGACCACATGGATTGATAACTGCAAGCATTTAAAGCAAATTAAAATCTCCATTGACTTAAAGTGGACCGATGGAGCCTAGGAACCCTTTTTTTGACTGGCTGTTTCTCTGCCACCTGATGGTCAAAATGGCCCAAAATTTGGTGTGAATGTAGCTCTGAGCTAGTGCTTTCCAGCCATAGTGGTCACATAATTGTAGACCACATGGATTGATAACTGCAAGCATTTAAAGCAAATTAAAATCTCCATTGACTTAAAGTGGACCGAAGGAGCCTAGGAACCCTTTTTTTGACTGGCTGTTTCTCTGCCACCTGATGGTCAAAATGGCCCAAAATTTGGTGTGAATGTAGCTCTGAGCTAGTGCTTTCCAGCCATAGTGGTCACATAGTTGTAGGCCACAGGGATTGATAACTGCAAGCATTTAAAGCAAATTAAAATCTCCATTGACTTAAAGTGGCCCGAAGGAGCCTAGGAACCCTTTTTTGACTGGCTGTTTCTCTGCCACCTGATGGTCAAAATGGCCCAAAATTTGGTGTGAATGTAGCTCTGAGCTAGTGCTTTCCAGCCATAGTGGTCTCATAATTGTAGACCACAGGGATTGATAACTGTAAGCATTTAAAGCAAATTAAAATCTCCATTGACTTAAAGTGGACCGAAGGAGCCTAGGAACCCTTTTTTTGACTGGCTGTTTCTCTGCCACCTGATGGTCAAAATGGCCCAAAATTTGGTGTGAATGTAGCTCTGAGCTAGTGCTTTCCAGCCATAGTGGTCACATAATTGTAGACCACATGGATTGATAACTGCAAGCATTTAAAGCAAATTAAAATCTCCATTGACTTAAAGTGGACCGAAGGAGCCTAGGAACCCTTTTTTTGACTGGCTGTTTCTCTGCCACCTGATGGTCAAAATGGCCCAAAATTTGGTGGGAATGTAGCTCTGAGCTAGTGCTTTCCAGCCATAGTGGTCCCATAATTGTAGACCACAGGGATTGATAACTGCAAGCATTTAAAGCAAATTAAAATCTCCATTGACTTAAAGTGGACCGAAGGAGCCTAGGAACCCTTTTTTTGACTGGCTGTTTCTCTGCCACCTGATGGTCAAAATGGCCCAAAATTTGGTGTAAATGTAGCTCTGAGCTAGTGCTTTCCAGCCATAGTGGTCTCATAGTTGTAGACCACAGGGATTGATAACTGCAAGCATTTAAAGCAAATTAAAATCTCCATTGACTTAAAGTGGACCGAAGGAGCCTAGGAACCCTTTTTTTGACTGGCTGTTTCTCTGCCACCTGATGGTCAAAATGGCCCAAAATTTGGTGTGAATGTAGCTCTGAGCTAGTGCTTTCCAGCCATAGTGGTCACATAATTGTAGACCACATGGATTGATAACTGCAAGCATTTAAAGCAAATTAAAATCTCCATTGACTTAAAGTGGACCGAAGGAGCCTAGGAACCCTTTTTTTGACTGGCTGTTTCTCTGCCACCTGATGGTCAAAATGGCCCAAAATTTGGTGGGAATGTAGCTCTGAGCTAGTGCTTTCCAGCCATAGTGGTCCCATAATTGTAGACCACAGGGATTGATAACTGCAAGCATTTAAAGCAAATTAAAATCTCCATTGACTTAAAGTGGACCGAAGGAGCCTAGGAACCCTTTTTTTGACTGGCTGTTTCTCTGCCACCTGATGGTCAAAATGGCCCAAAATTTGGTGTAAATGTAGCTCTGAGCTAGTGCTTTCCAGCCATAGTGGTCTCATAGTTGTAGACCACAGGGATTGATAACTGCAAGCATTTAAAGCAAATTAAAATCTCCATTGACTTAAAGTGGACCGAAGGAGCCTAGGAACCCTATTTTGACTGGCTGTTTCTCTGCCACCTGATGGTCAAAATGGCCCAAAATTTGGTGTGAATGTAGCTCTGAGCTAGTGCTTTCCAGCCATAGTGGTCACATAATTGTAGACCACATGGATTGATAACTGCAAGCATTTAAAGCAAATTAAAATCTCCATTGACTTAAAGTGGACCGAAGGAGCCTAGGAACCCTTTTTTTGACTGGCTGTTTCTCTGCCACCTGATGGTCAAAATGGCCCAAGATTTGGTGTGAATGTAGCTCTGAGCTAGTGCTTTCCAGCCATAGTGGTCTCATAGTTGTAGACCGCAGGGATTGATAACTGCAAGCATTTAAAGCAAATTAAAATCTCCATTGACTTAAAGTGGATCGAAGGAGCCTAGGAACCCTTTTTTTGACTGGCTGTTTCTCTACCACCTGATGGTCAAAATGGCCCAAAATTTGGTGTGAATGTAGCTCTGAGCTAGTGCTTTCCAGCCATAGTGGTCCCATAATTGTATACCACATGGATTGATAACTGCAAGCATTTAAAGCAAATTAAAATCTCCATTGACTTAAAGTGGCCCGAAGGAGCCTAGGAACCCTTTTTTGACTGGCTGTTTCTCTGCCACCTGATGGTCAAAATGGCCCAAAATTTGGTGTGAATGTAGCTCTGAGCTAGTGCTTTCCAGCCATAGTGGTCTCATAATTGTAGACCACAGGGATTGATAACTGTAAGCATTTAAAGCAAATTAAAATCTCCATTGACTTAAAGTGGACCGAAGGAGCCTAGGAACCCTTTTTTGACTGGCTGTTTCTCTGCCACCTGATGGTCAAAATGGCCCAAAATTTGGTGTGAATGTAGCTCTGAGCTAGTGCTTTCCAGCCATAGTGGTCTCATAGTTGTAGACCACAGGGATTGATAACTGTAAGCATTTAAAGCAAATTAAAATCTCCATTGACTTAAAGTGGACCGAAGGAGCCTAGGAACCCTTTTTTGACTGGCTGTTTCTCTGCCACCTGATGGTCAAAATGGCCCAAAATTTGGTGTGAATGTAGCTCTGAGCTAGTGCTTTCCAGCCATAGTGGTCTCATAATTGTAGACCACAGGGATTGATAACTGTAAGCATTTAAAGCAAATTAAAATCTCCATTGACTTAAAGTGGACCGAAGGAGCCTAGGAACCCTTTTTTGACTGGCTGTTTCTCTGCCACCTGATGGTCAAAATGGCCCAAAATTTGGTGTGAATGTAGCTCTGAGCTAGTGCTTTCCAGCCATAGTGGTCACATAATTGTAGACCACATGGATTGATAACTGTAAGCATTTAAAGCAAATTAAAATCTCCATTGACTTAAAGTGGACCGAAGGAGCCTAGGAACCCTTTTTTTGACTGGCTGTTTCTCTGCCACCTGATGGTCAAAATGGCCCAAAATTTGGTGTGAATGTAGCTCTGAGCTAGTGCTTTCCAGCCATAGTGGTCACATAATTGTAGACCACATGGATTGATAACTGCAAGCATTTAAAGCAAATTAAAATCTCCATTGACTTAAAGTGGACCGAAGGAGCCTAGGAACCCTTTTTTTGACTGGCTGTTTCTCTGCCACCTGATGGTCAAAATGGCCCAAAATTTGGTGGGAATGTAGCTCTGAGCTAGTGCTTTCCAGCCATAGTGGTCCCATAATTGTAGACCACAGGGATTGATAACTGCAAGCATTTAAAGCAAATTAAAATCTCCATTGACTTAAAGTGGACCGAAGGAGCCTAGGAACCCTTTTTTTGACTGGCTGTTTCTCTGCCACCTGATGGTCAAAATGGCCCAAAATTTGGTGTAAATGTAGCTCTGAGCTAGTGCTTTCCAGCCATAGTGGTCCCATAATTGTAGACCACATGGATTGATAACTGCAAGCATTTAAAGCAAATTAAAATCTCCATTGACTTAAAGTGGCCCGAAGGAGCCTAGGAACCCTTTTTTGACTGGCTGTTTCTCTGCCACCTGATGGTCAAAATGGCCCAAAATTTGGTGTGAATGTAGCTCTGAGCTAGTGCTTTCCAGCCATAGTGGTCTCATAATTGTAGACCACAGGGATTGATAACTGTAAGCATTTAAAGCAAATTAAAATCTCCATTGACTTAAAGTGGACCGAAGGAGCCTAGGAACCCTTTTTTGACTGGCTGTTTCTCTGCCACCTGATGGTCAAAATGGCCCAAAATTTGGTGTGAATGTAGCTCTGAGCTAGTGCTTTCCAGCCATAGTGGTCACATAATTGTAGACCACATGGATTGATAACTGTAAGCATTTAAAGCAAATTAAAATCTCCATTGACTTAAAGTGGACCGAAGGAGCCTAGGAACCCTTTTTTTGACTGGCTGTTTCTCTGCCACCTGATGGTCAAAATGGCCCAAAATTTGGTGTGAATGTAGCTCTGAGCTAGTGCTTTCCAGCCATAGTGGTCACATAATTGTAGACCACATGGATTGATAACTGCAAGCATTTAAAGCAAATTAAAATCTCCATTGACTTAAAGTGGACCGAAGGAGCCTAGGAACCCTTTTTTTGACTGGCTGTTTCTCTGCCACCTGATGGTCAAAATGGCCCAAGATTTGGTGTGAATGTAGCTCTGAGCTAGTGCTTTCCAGCCATAGTGGTCTCATAGTTGTAGACCGCAGGGATTGATAACTGCAAGCATTTAAAGCAAATTAAAATCTCCATAGACTTAAAGTGGATCGAAGGAGCCTAGGAACCCTTTTTTTGACTGGCTGTTTCTCTACCACCTGATGGTCAAAATGGCCCAAAATTTGGTGTGAATGTAGCTCTGAGCTAGTGCTTTCCAGCCATAGTGGTCCCATAATTGTAGACCACATGGATTGATAACTGCAAGCATTTAAAGCAAATTAAAATCTCCATTGACTTAAAGTGGCCCGAAGGAGCCTAGGAACCCTTTTTTGACTGGCTGTTTCTCTGCCACCTGATGGTCAAAATGGCCCAAAATTTGGTGTGAATGTAGCTCTGAGCTAGTGCTTTCCAGCCATAGTGGTCTCATAATTGTAGACCACAGGGATTGATAACTGTAAGCATTTAAAGCAAATTAAAATCTCCATTGACTTAAAGTGGACCGAAGGAGCCTAGGAACCCTTTTTTGACTGGCTGTTTCTCTGCCACCTGATGGTCAAAATGGCCCAAAATTTGGTGTGAATGTAGCTCTGAGCTAGTGCTTTCCAGCCATAGTGGTCTCATAGTTGTAGACCACAGGGATTGATAACTGTAAGCATTTAAAGCAAATTAAAATCTCCATTGACTTAAAGTGGACCGAAGGAGCCTAGGAACCCTTTTTTGACTGGCTGTTTCTCTGCCACCTGATGGTCAAAATGGCCCAAAATTTGGTGTGAATGTAGCTCTGAGCTAGTGCTTTCCAGCCATAGTGGTCTCATAATTGTAGACCACAGGGATTGATAACTGTTAGCATTTAAAGCAAATTAAAATCTCCATTGACTTAAAGTGGACCGAAGGAGCCTAGGAACCCTTTTTTGACTGGCTGTTTCTCTGCCACCTGATGGTCAAAATGGCCCAAAATTTGGTGTGAATGTAGCTCTGAGCTAGTGCTTTCCAGCCATAGTGGTCACATAATTGTAGACCACATGGATTGATAACTGTAAGCATTTAAAGCAAATTAAAATCTCCATTGACTTAAAGTGGACCGAAGGAGCCTAGGAACCCTTTTTTTGACTGGCTGTTTCTCTGCCACCTGATGGTCAAAATGGCCCAAAATTTGGTGTGAATGTAGCTCTGAGCTAGTGCTTTCCAGCCATAGTGGTCACATAATTGTAGACCACATGGATTGATAACTGCAAGCATTTAAAGCAAATTAAAATCTCCATTGACTTAAAGTGGACCGAAGGAGCCTAGGAACCCTTTTTTTGACTGGCTGTTTCTCTGCCACCTGATGGTCAAAATGGCCCAAAATTTGGTGGGAATGTAGCTCTGAGCTAGTGCTTTCCAGCCATAGTGGTCCCATAATTGTAGACCACAGGGATTGATAACTGCAAGCATTTAAAGCAAATTAAAATCTCCATTGACTTAAAGTGGACCGAAGGAGCCTAGGAACCCTTTTTTTGACTGGCTGTTTCTCTGCCACCTGATGGTCAAAATGGCCCAAAATTTGGTGTAAATGTAGCTCTGAGCTAGTGCTTTCCAGCCATAGTGGTCCCATAATTGTAGACCACATGGATTGATAACTGCAAGCATTTAAAGCAAATTAAAATCTCCATTGACTTAAAGTGGCCCGAAGGAGCCTAGGAACCCTTTTTTGACTGGCTGTTTCTCTGCCACCTGATGGTCAAAATGGCCCAAAATTTGGTGTGAATGTAGCTCTGAGCTAGTGCTTTCCAGCCATAGTGTTCTCATAATTGTAGACCACAGGGATTGATAACTGTAAGCATTTAAAGCAAATTAAAATCTCCATTCACTTAAAGTGGACCGAAGGAGCCTAGGAACCCTTTTTTGACTGGCTGTTTCTCTGCCACCTGATGGTCAAAATGGCCCAAAATTTGGTGTGAATGTAGCTCTGAGCTAGTGCTTTCCAGCCATAGTGGTCACATAATTGTAGACCACATGGATTGATAACTGTAAGCATTTAAAGCAAATTAAAATCTCCATTGACTTAAAGTGGACCGAAGGAGCCTAGGAACCCTTTTTTTGACTGGCTGTTTCTCTGCCACCTGATGGTCAAAATGGCCCAAAATTTGGTGTGAATGTAGCTCTGAGCTAGTGCTTTCCAGCCATAGTGGTCTCATAGTTGTAGACCGCAGGGATTGATAACTGCAAGCATTTAAAGCAAATTAAAATCTCCATTGACTTAAAGTGGACCGAAGGAGCCTAGGAACCCTTTTTTTGACTGGCTGTTTCTCTGCCACCTGATGGTCAAAATGGCCCAAAATTTGGTGTGAATGTAGCTCTGAGCTAGTGCTTTCCAGCCATAGTGGTCACATAATTGTAGACCACATGGATTGATAACTGTAAGCATTTAAAGCAAATTAAAATCTCCATTGACTTAAAGTGGACCGAAGGAGCCTAGGAACCCTTTTTTTGACTGGCTGTTTCTCTGCCACCTGATGGTCAAAATGGCCCAAAATTTGGTGTGAATGTAGCTCTGAGCTAGTGCTTTCCAGCCATAGTGGTCACATAATTGTAGACCACATGGATTGATAACTGCAAGCATTTAAAGCAAATTAAAATCTCCATTGACTTAAAGTGGACCGAAGGAGCCTAGGAACCCTTTTTTTGACTGGCTGTTTCTCTGCCACCTGATGGTCAAAATGGCCCAAAATTTGGTGGGAATGTAGCTCTGAGCTAGTGCTTTCCAGCCATAGTGGTCCCATAATTGTAGACCACAGGGATTGATAACTGCAAGCATTTAAAGCAAATTAAAATCTCCATTGACTTAAAGTGGACCGAAGGAGCCTAGGAACCCTTTTTTTGACTGGCTGTTTCTCTGCCACCTGATGGTCAAAATGGCCCAAAATTTGGTGTAAATGTAGCTCTGAGCTAGTGCTTTCCAGCCATAGTGGTCCCATAATTGTAGACCACATGGATTGATAACTGCAAGCATTTAAAGCAAATTAAAATCTCCATTGACTTAAAGTGGCCCGAAGGAGCCTAGGAACCCTTTTTTGACTGGCTGTTTCTCTGCCACCTGATGGTCAAAATGGCCCAAAATTTGGTGTGAATGTAGCTCTGATCTAGTGCTTTCCAGCCATAGTGGTCTCATAATTGTAGACCACAGGGATTGATAACTGTAAGCATTTAAAGCAAATTAAAATCTCCATTGACTTAAAGTGGACCGAAGGAGCCTAGGAACCCTTTTTTGACTGGCTGTTTCTCTGCCACCTGATGGTCAAAATGGCCCAAAATTTGGTGTGAATGTAGCTCTGAGCTAGTGCTTTCCAGCCATAGTGGTCACATAATTGTAGACCACATGGATTGATAACTGTAAGCATTTAAAGCAAATTAAAATCTCCATTGACTTAAAGTGGACCGAAGGAGCCTAGGAACCCTTTTTTTGACTGGCTGTTTCTCTGCCACCTGATGGTCAAAATGGCCCAAAATTTGGTGTGAATGTAGCTCTGAGCTAGTGCTTTCCAGCCATAGTGGTCTCATAGTTGTAGACCGCAGGGATTGATAACTGCAAGCATTTAAAGCAAATTAAAATCTCCATTGACTTAAAGTGGACCGAAGGAGCCTAGGAACCCTTTTTTTGACTGGCTGTTTCTCTGCCACCTGATGGTCAAAATGGCCCAAAATTTGGTGTGAATGTAGCTCTGAGCTAGTGCTTTCCAGCCATAGTGGTCCCATAATTGTAGACCACATGGATTGATAACTGCAAGCATTTAAAGCAAATTAAAATCTCCATTGACTTAAAGTGGCCCGAAGGAGCCTAGGAACCCTTTTTTTGACTGGCTGTTTCTCTGCCACCTGATGGTCAAAATGGCCCAAGATTTGGTGTGAATGTAGCTCTGAGCTAGTGCTTTCCAGCCATAGTGGTCTCATAGTTGTAGACCGCAGGGATTGATAACTGCAAGCATTTAAAGCAAATTAAAATCTCCATTGACTTAAAGTGGATCGAAGGAGCCTAGGAACCCTTTTTTTGACTGGCTGTTTCTCTACCACCTGATGGTCAAAATGGCCCAAAATTTGGTGTGAATGTAGCTCTGAGCTAGTGCTTTCCAGCCATAGTGGTCCCATAATTGTAGACCACATGGATTGATAACTGCAAGCATTTAAAGCAAATTAAAATCTCCATTGACTTAAAGTGGCCCGAAGGAGCCTAGGAACCCTTTTTTGACTGGCTGTTTCTCTGCCACCTGATGGTCAAAATGGCCCAAAATTTGGTGTGAATGTAGCTCTGAGCTAGTGCTTTCCAGCCATAGTGGTCTCATAATTGTAGACCACAGGGATTGATAACTGTAAGCATTTAAAGCAAATTAAAATCTCCATTGACTTAAAGTGGACCGAAGGAGCCTAGGAACCCTTTTTTGACTGGCTGTTTCTCTGCCACCTGATGGTCAAAATGGCCCAAAATTTGGTGTGAATGTAGCTCTGAGCTAGTGCTTTCCAGCCATAGTGGTCTCATAGTTGTAGACCACAGGGATTGATAACTGTAAGCATTTAAAGCAAATTAAAATCTCCATTGACTTAAAGTGGACCGAAGGAGCCTAGGAACCCTTTTTTGACTGGCTGTTTCTCTGCCACCTGATGGTCAAAATGGCCCAAAATTTGGTGTGAATGTAGCTCTGAGCTAGTGCTTTCCAGCCATAGTGGTCTCATAATTGTAGACCACAGGGATTGATAACTGTAAGCATTTAAAGCAAATTAAAATCTCCATTGACTTAAAGTGGACCGAAGGAGCCTAGGAACCCTTTTTTGACTGGCTGTTTCTCTGCCACCTGATGGTCAAAATGGCCCAAAATTTGGTGTGAATGTAGCTCTGAGCTAGTGCTTTCCAGCCATAGTGGTCACATAATTGTAGACCACATGGATTGATAACTGTAAGCATTTAAAGCAAATTAAAATCTCCATTGACTTAAAGTGGACCGAAGGAGCCTAGGAACCCTTTTTTTGACTGGCTGTTTCTCTGCCACCTGATGGTCAAAATGGCCCAAAATTTGGTGTGAATGTAGCTCTGAGCTAGTGCTTTCCAGCCATAGTGGTCACATAATTGTAGACCACATGGATTGATAACTGCAAGCATTTAAAGCAAATTAAAATCTCCATTGACTTAAAGTGGACCGAAGGAGCCTAGGAACCCTTTTTTTGACTGGCTGTTTCTCTGCCACCTGATGGTCAAAATGGCCCAAAATTTGGTGTGAATGTAGCTCTGAGCTAGTGCTTTCCAGCCATAGTGGTCTCATAGTTGTAGACCACAGGGATTGATAACTGCAAGCATTTAAAGCAAATTAAAATCTCCATTGACTTAAAGTGGACCGAAGGAGCCTAGGAACCCTATTTTGACTGGCTGTTTCTCTGCCACCTGATGGTCAAAATGGCCCAAAATTTGGTGTGAATGTAGCTCTGAGCTAGTGCTTTCCAGCCATAGTGGTCCCATAATTGTAGACCACATGGATTGATAACTGCAAGCATTTAAAGCAAATTAAAATCTCCATTGACTTAAAGTGGCCCGAAGGAGCCTAGGAACCCTTTTTTTGACTGGCTGTTTCTCTGCCACCTGATGGTCAAAATGGCCCAAGATTTGGTGTGAATGTAGCTCTGAGCTAGTGCTTTCCAGCCATAGTGGTCTCATAGTTGTAGACCGCAGGGATTGATAACTGCAAGCATTTAAAGCAAATTAAAATCTCCATTGACTTAAAGTGGATCGAAGGAGCCTAGGAACCCTTTTTTTGACTGGCTGTTTCTCTACCACCTGATGGTCAAAATGGCCCAAAATTTGGTGTGAATGTAGCTCTGAGCTAGTGCTTTCCAGCCATAGTGGTCCCATAATTGTAGACCACATGGATTGATAACTGCAAGCATTTAAAGCAAATTAAAATCTCCATTGACTTAAAGTGGCCCGAAGGAGCCTAGGAACCCTTTTTTGACTGGCTGTTTCTCTGCCACCTGATGGTCAAAATGGCCCAAAATTTGGTGTGAATGTAGCTCTGAGCTAGTGCTTTCCAGCCATAGTGGTCTCATAATTGTAGACCACAGGGATTGATAACTGTAAGCATTTAAAGCAAATTAAAATCTCCATTGACTTAAAGTGGACCGAAGGAGCCTAGGAACCCTTTTTTGACTGGCTGTTTCTCTGCCACCTGATGGTCAAAATGGCCCAAAATTTGGTGTGAATGTAGCTCTGAGCTAGTGCTTTCCAGCCATAGTGGTCTCATAGTTGTAGACCACAGGGATTGATAACTGTAAGCATTTAAAGCAAATTAAAATCTCCATTGACTTAAAGTGGACCGAAGGAGCCTAGGAACCCTTTTTTGACTGGCTGTTTCTCTGCCACCTGATGGTCAAAATGGCCCAAAATTTGGTGTGAATGTAGCTCTGAGCTAGTGCTTTCCAGCCATAGTGGTCTCATAATTGTAGACCACAGGGATTGATAACTGTAAGCATTTAAAGCAAATTAAAATCTCCATTGACTTAAAGTGGACCGAAGGAGCCTAGGAACCCTTTTTTGACTGGCTGTTTCTCTGCCACCTGATGGTCAAAATGGCCCAAAATTTGGTGTGAATGTAGCTCTGAGCTAGTGCTTTCCAGCCATAGTGGTCACATAATTGTAGACCACATGGATTGATAACTGTAAGCATTTAAAGCAAATTAAAATCTCCATTGACTTAAAGTGGACCGAAGGAGCCTAGGAACCCTTTTTTTGACTGGCTGTTTCTCTGCCACCTGATGGTCAAAATGGCCCAAAATTTGGTGTGAATGTAGCTCTGAGCTAGTGCTTTCCAGCCATAGTGGTCACATAATTGTAGACCACATGGATTGATAACTGCAAGCATTTAAAGCAAATTAAAATCTCCATTGACTTAAAGTGGACCGAAGGAGCCTAGGAACCCTTTTTTTGACTGGCTGTTTCTCTGCCACCTGATGGTCAAAATGGCCCAAAATTTGGTGGGAATGTAGCTCTGATCTAGTGCTTTCCAGCCATAGTGGTCCCATAATTGTAGACCACAGGGATTGATAACTGCAAGCATTTAAAGCAAATTAAAATCTCCATTGACTTAAAGTGGACCGAAGGAGCCTAGGAACCCTTTTTTTGACTGGCTGTTTCTCTGCCACCTGATGGTCAAAATGGCCCAAAATTTGGTGTAAATGTAGCTCTGAGCTAGTGCTTTCCAGCCATAGTGGTCCCATAATTGTAGACCACATGGATTGATAACTGCAAGCATTTAAAGCAAATTAAAATCTCCATTGACTTAAAGTGGCCCGAAGGAGCCTAGGAACCCTTTTTTGACTGGCTGTTTCTCTGCCACCTGATGGTCAAAATGGC
Source organism: Taudactylus pleione (assembly GCA_031769625.1). Classification (NCBI taxonomy): domain Eukaryota; kingdom Metazoa; phylum Chordata; class Amphibia; order Anura; family Myobatrachidae; genus Taudactylus; species Taudactylus pleione. The sequence goes on along the minus strand of JAUIMM010002613.1, from coordinate 35,067 downwards.
CCAAAATTTGGTGTGAATGTAGCTCTGAGCTAGTGCTTTCCAGCCATAGTGGTCTCATAATTGTAGACCACAGGGATTGATAACTGTAAGCATTTAAAGCAAATTAAAATCTCCATTGACTTAAAGTGGACCGAAGGAGCCTAGGAACCCTTTTTTGACTGGCTGTTTCTCTGCCACCTGATGGTCAAAATGGCCCAAAATTTGGTGTGAATGTAGCTCTGAGCTAGTGCTTTCCAGCCATAGTGGTCACATAATTGTAGACCACATGGATTGATAACTGTAAGCATTTAAAGCAAATTAAAATCTCCATTGACTTAAAGTGGACCGAAGGAGCCTAGGAACCCTTTTTTTGACTGGCTGTTTCTCTGCCACCTGATGGTCAAAATGGCCCAAAATTTGGTGTGAATGTAGCTCTGAGCTAGTGCTTTCCAGCCATAGTGGTCTCATAGTTGTAGACCACAGGGATTGATAACTGCAAGCATTTAAAGCAAATTAAAATCTCCATTGACTTAAAGTGGACCGAAGGAGCCTAGGAACCCTATTTTGACTGGCTGTTTCTCTGCCACCTGATGGTCAAAATGGCCCAAAATTTGGTGTGAATGTAGCTCTGAGCTAGTGCTTTCCAGCCATAGTGGTCTCATAATTGTAGACCACAGGGATTGATAACTGCAAGCATTTAAAGCAAATTAAAATCTCCATTGACTTAAAGTGGACCGAAGGAGCCTAGGAACCCTATTTTGACTGGCTGTTTCTCTGCCACCTGATGGTCAAAATGGCCCAAAATTTGGTGTGAATGTAGCTCTGAGCTAGTGCTTTCCAGCCATAGTGGTCCCATAATTGTAGACCACAGGGATTGATAACTGCAAGCATTTAAAGCAAATTAAAATCTCCATTGACTTAAAGTGGACCGAAGGAGCCTAGGAACCCTTTTTTTGACTGGCTGTTTCTCTGCCACCTGATGGTCAAAATGGCCCAAAATTTGGTGTAAATGTAGCTCTGAGCTAGTGCTTTCCAGCCATAGTGGTCTCATAGTTGTAGACCACAGGGATTGATAACTGCAAGCATTTAAAGCAAATTAAAATCTCCATTGACTTAAAGTGGACCGAAGGAGCCTAGGAACCCTATTTTGACTGGCTGTTTCTCTGCCACCTGATGGTCAAAATGGCCCAAAATTTGGTGTGAATGTAGCTCTGAGCTAGTGCTTTCCAGCCATAGTGGTCTCATAATTGTAGACCACAGGGATTGATAACTGCAAGCATTTAAAGCAAATTAAAATCTCCATTGACTTAAAGTGGACCGAAGGAGCCTAGGAACCCTTTTTTTGACTGGCTGTTTCTCTGCCACCTGATGGTCAAAATGGCCCAAAATTTGGTGGGAATGTAGCTCTGAGCTAGTGCTTTCCAGCCATAGTGGTCCCATAATTGTAGACCACAGGGATTGATAACTGCAAGCATTTAAAGCAAATTAAAATCTCCATTGACTTAAAGTGGACCGAAGGAGCCTAGGAACCCTTTTTTTGACTGGCTGTTTCTCTGCCACCTGATGGTCAAAATGGCCCAAAATTTGGTGTGAATGTAGCTCTGAGCTAGTGCTTTCCAGCCATAGTGGTCCCATAATTGTAGACCACATGGATTGATAACTGCAAGCATTTAAAGCAAATTAAAATCTCCATTGACTTAAAGTGGCCCGAAGGAGCCTAGGAACCTTTTTTTTGACTGGCTGTTTCTCTGCCACCTGATGGTCAAAATGGCCCAAGATTTGGTGTGAATGTAGCTCTGAGCTAGTGCTTTCCAGCCATAGTGGTCTCATAGTTGTAGACCGCAGGGATTGATAACTGCAAGCATTTAAAGCAAATTAAAATCTCCATTGACTTAAAGTGGACCGAAGGAGCCTAGGAACCCTATTTTGACTGGCTGTTTCTCTGCCACCTGATGGTCAAAATGGCCCAAAATTTGGTGTGAATGTAGCTCTGAGCTAGTGCTTTCCAGCCATAGTGGTCTCATAATTGTAGACCACAGGGATTGATAACTGTAAGCATTTAAAGCAAATTAAAATCTCCATTGACTTAAAGTGGACCGAAGGAGCCTAGGAACCCTTTTTTTGACTGGCTGTTTCTCTGCCACCTGATGGTCAAAATGGCCCAAAATTTGGTGTGAATGTAGCTCTGAGCTAGTGCTTTCCAGCCATAGTGGTCACATAATTGTAGACCACATGGATTGATAACTGCAAGCATTTAAAGCAAATTAAAATCTCCATTGACTTAAAGTGGACCGAAGGAGCCTAGGAACCCTTTTTTTGACTGGCTGTTTCTCTGCCACCTGATGGTCAAAATGGCCCAAAATTTGGTGGGAATGTAGCTCTGAGCTAGTGCTTTCCAGCCATAGTGGTCCCATAATTGTAGACCACAGGGATTGATAACTGCAAGCATTTAAAGCAAATTAAAATCTCCATTGACTTAAAGTGGACCGAAGGAGCCTAGGAACCCTTTTTTTGACTGGCTGTTTCTCTGCCACCTGATGGTCAAAATGGCCCAAAATTGGTGTAAATGTAGCTCTGAGCTAGTGCTTTCCAGCCATAGTGGTCTCATAGTTGTAGACCACAGGGATTGATAACTGCAAGCATTTAAAGCAAATTAAAATCTCCATTGACTTAAAGTGGACCGAAGGAGCCTAGGAACCCTATTTTGACTGGCTGTTTCTCTGCCACCTGATGGTCAAAATGGCCCAAAATTTGGTGTGAATGTAGCTCTGAGCTAGTGCTTTCCAGCCATAGTGGTCTCATAATTGTAGACCACAGGGATTGATAACTGCAAGCATTTAAAGCAAATTAAAATCTCCATTGACTTAAAGTGGACCGAAGGAGCCTAGGAACCCTTTTTTTGACTGGCTGTTTCTCTGCCACCTGATGGTCAAAATGGCCCAAAATTTGGTGTGAATGTAGCTCTGAGCTAGTGCTTTCCAGCCATAGTGGTCACATAATTGTAGACCACATGGATTGATAACTGCAAGCATTTAAAGCAAATTAAAATCTCCATTGACTTAAAGTGGACCGAAGGAGCCTAGGAACCCTTTTTTTGACTGGCTGTTTCTCTGCCACCTGATGGTCAAAATGGCCCAAAATTTGGTGTGAATGTAGCTCTGAGCTAGTGCTTTCCAGCCATAGTGGTCCCATAATTGTAGACCACATGGATTGATAACTGCAAGCATTTAAAGCAAATTAAAATTTCCATTGACTTAAAGTGGCCCGAAGGAGCCTAGGAACCCTTTTTTTGACTGGCTGTTTCTCTGCCACCTGATGGTCAAAATGGCCCAAAATTTGGTGTAAATGTAGCTCTGAGCTAGTGCTTTCCAGCCATAGTGGTCTCATAGTTGTAGACCACAGGGATTGATAACTGCAAGCATTTAAAGCAAATTAAAATCTCCATTGACTTAAAGTGGACCGAAGGAGCCTAGGAACCCTATTTTGACTGGCTGTTTCTCTGCCACCTGATGGTCAAAATGGCCCAAAATTTGGTGTGAATGTAGCTCTGAGCTAGTGCTTTCCAGCCATAGTGGTCTCATAATTGTAGACCACAGGGATTGATAACTGCAAGCATTTAAAGCAAATTAAAATCTCCATTGACTTAAAGTGGACCGAAGGAGCCTAGGAACCCTTTTTTGACTGGCTGTTTCTCTGCCACCTGATGGTCAAAATGGCCCAAAATTTGGTGTGAATGTAGCTCTGAGCTAGTGCTTTCCAGCCATAGTGGTCACATAATTGTAGACCACATGGATTGATAACTGTAAGCATTTAAAGCAAATTAAAATCTCCATTGACTTAAAGTGGACCGAAGGAGCCTAGGAACCCTTTTTTTGACTGGCTGTTTCTCTGCCACCTGATGGTCAAAATGGCCCAAAATTTGGTGTGAATGTAGCTCTGAGCTAGTGCTTTCCAGCCATAGTGGTCTCATAGTTGTAGACCACAGGGATTGATAACTGCAAGCATTTAAAGCAAATTAAAATCTCCATTGACTTAAAGTGGACCGAAGGAGCCTAGGAACCCTATTTTGACTGGCTGTTTCTCTGCCACCTGATGGTCAAAATGGCCCAAAATTTGGTGTGAATGTAGCTCTGAGCTAGTGCTTTCCAGCCATAGTGGTCTCATAATTGTAGACCACAGGGATTGATAACTGCAAGCATTTAAAGCAAATTAAAATCTCCATTGACTTAAAGTGGACCGAAGGAGCCTAGGAACCCTATTTTGACTGGCTGTTTCTCTGCCACCTGATGGTCAAAATGGCCCAAAATTTGGTGTGAATGTAGCTCTGAGCTAGTGCTTTCCAGCCATAGTGGTCCCATAATTGTAGACCACAGGGATTGATAACTGCAAGCATTTAAAGCAAATTAAAATCTCCATTGACTTAAAGTGGACCGAAGGAGCCTAGGAACCCTTTTTTTGACTGGCTGTTTCTCTGCCACCTGATGGTCAAAATGGCCCAAAATTTGGTGTAAATGTAGCTCTGAGCTAGTGCTTTCCAGCCATAGTGGTCTCATAGTTGTAGACCACAGGGATTGATAACTGCAAGCATTTAAAGCAAATTAAAATCTCCATTGACTTAAAGTGGACCGAAGGAGCCTAGGAACCCTATTTTGACTGGCTGTTTCTCTGCCACCTGATGGTCAAAATGGCCCAAAATTTGGTGTGAATGTAGCTCTGAGCTAGTGCTTTCCAGCCATAGTGGTCTCATAATTGTAGACCACAGGGATTGATAACTGCAAGCATTTAAAGCAAATTAAAATCTCCATTGACTTAAAGTGGACCGAAGGAGCCTAGGAACCCTTTTTTTGACTGGCTGTTTCTCTGCCACCTGATGGTCAAAATGGCCCAAAATTTGGTGGGAATGTAGCTCTGAGCTAGTGCTTTCCAGCCATAGTGGTCCCATAATTGTAGACCACAGGGATTGATAACTGCAAGCATTTAAAGCAAATTAAAATCTCCATTGACTTAAAGTGGACCGAAGGAGCCTAGGAACCCTTTTTTTGACTGGCTGTTTCTCTGCCACCTGATGGTCAAAATGGCCCAAAATTTGGTGTGAATGTAGCTCTGAGCTAGTGCTTTCCAGCCATAGTGGTCCCATAATTGTAGACCACATGGATTGATAACTGCAAGCATTTAAAGCAAATTAAAATCTCCATTGACTTAAAGTGGCCCGAAGGAGCCTAGGAACCTTTTTTTTGACTGGCTGTTTCTCTGCCACCTGATGGTCAAAATGGCCCAAGATTTGGTGTGAATGTAGCTCTGAGCTAGTGCTTTCCAGCCATAGTGGTCTCATAGTTGTAGACCGCAGGGATTGATAACTGCAAGCATTTAAAGCAAATTAAAATCTCCATTGACTTAAAGTGGACCGAAGGAGCCTAGGAACCCTATTTTGACTGGCTGTTTCTCTGCCACCTGATGGTCAAAATGGCCCAAAATTTGGTGTGAATGTAGCTCTGAGCTAGTGCTTTCCAGCCATAGTGGTCTCATAATTGTAGACCACAGGGATTGATAACTGTAAGCATTTAAAGCAAATTAAAATCTCCATTGACTTAAAGTGGACCGAAGGAGCCTAGGAACCCTTTTTTTGACTGGCTGTTTCTCTGCCACCTGATGGTCAAAATGGCCCAAAATTTGGTGTGAATGTAGCTCTGAGCTAGTGCTTTCCAGCCATAGTGGTCACATAATTGTAGACCACATGGATTGATAACTGCAAGCATTTAAAGCAAATTAAAATCTCCATTGACTTAAAGTGGACCGAAGGAGCCTAGGAACCCTTTTTTTGACTGGCTGTTTCTCTGCCACCTGATGGTCAAAATGGCCCAAAATTTGGTGGGAATGTAGCTCTGAGCTAGTGCTTTCCAGCCATAGTGGTCCCATAATTGTAGACCACAGGGATTGATAACTGCAAGCATTTAAAGCAAATTAAAATCTCCATTGACTTAAAGTGGACCGAAGGAGCCTAGGAACCCTTTTTTTGACTGGCTGTTTCTCTGCCACCTGATGGTCAAAATGGCCCAAAATTGGTGTAAATGTAGCTCTGAGCTAGTGCTTTCCAGCCATAGTGGTCTCATAGTTGTAGACCACAGGGATTGATAACTGCAAGCATTTAAAGCAAATTAAAATCTCCATTGACTTAAAGTGGACCGAAGGAGCCTAGGAACCCTATTTTGACTGGCTGTTTCTCTGCCACCTGATGGTCAAAATGGCCCAAAATTTGGTGTGAATGTAGCTCTGAGCTAGTGCTTTCCAGCCATAGTGGTCTCATAATTGTAGACCACAGGGATTGATAACTGCAAGCATTTAAAGCAAATTAAAATCTCCATTGACTTAAAGTGGACCGAAGGAGCCTAGGAACCCTTTTTTTGACTGGCTGTTTCTCTGCCACCTGATGGTCAAAATGGCCCAAAATTTGGTGTGAATGTAGCTCTGAGCTAGTGCTTTCCAGCCATAGTGGTCACATAATTGTAGACCACATGGATTGATAACTGCAAGCATTTAAAGCAAATTAAAATCTCCATTGACTTAAAGTGGACCGAAGGAGCCTAGGAACCCTTTTTTTGACTGGCTGTTTCTCTGCCACCTGATGGTCAAAATGGCCCAAAATTTGGTGTGAATGTAGCTCTGAGCTAGTGCTTTCCAGCCATAGTGGTCTCATAGTTGTAGACCGCAGGGATTGATAACTGCAAGCATTTAAAGCAAATTAAAATCTCCATTGACTTAAAGTGGACCGAAGGAGCCTAGGAACCCTATTTTGACTGGCTGTTTCTCTGCCACCTGATGGTCAAAATGGCCCAAAATTTGGTGTGAATGTAGCTCTGAGCTAGTGCTTTCCAGCCATAGTGGTCTCATAATTGTAGACCACAGGGATTGATAACTGTAAGCATTTAAAGCAAATTAAAATCTCCATTGACTTAAAGTGGACCGAAGGAGCCTAGGAACCCTTTTTTTGACTGGCTGTTTCTCTGCCACCTGATGGTCAAAATGGCCCAAAATTTGGTGTGAATGTAGCTCTGAGCTAGTGCTTTCCAGCCATAGTGGTCACATAATTGTAGACCACATGGATTGATAACTGCAAGCATTTAAAGCAAATTAAAATCTCCATTGACTTAAAGTGGACCGAAGGAGCCTAGGAACCCTTTTTTTGACTGGCTGTTTCTCTGCCACCTGATGGTCAAAATGGCCCAAAATTTGGTGGGAATGTAGCTCTGAGCTAGTGCTTTCCAGCCATAGTGGTCCCATAATTGTAGACCACAGGGATTGATAACTGCAAGCATTTAAAGCAAATTAAAATCTCCATTGACTTAAAGTGGACCGAAGGAGCCTAGGAACCCTTTTTTTGACTGGCTGTTTCTCTGCCACCTGATGGTCAAAATGGCCCAAAATTTGGTGTAAATGTAGCTCTGAGCTAGTGCTTTCCAGCCATAGTGGTCTCATAGTTGTAGACCACAGGGATTGATAACTGCAAGCATTTAAAGCAAATTAAAATCTCCATTGACTTAAAGTGGACCGAAGGAGCCTAGGAACCCTATTTTGACTGGCTGTTTCTCTGCCACCTGATGGTCAAAATGGCCCAAAATTTGGTGTGAATGTAGCTCTGAGCTAGTGCTTTCCAGCCATAGTGGTCTCATAATTGTAGACCACAGGGATTGATAACTGCAAGCATTTAAAGCAAATTAAAATCTCCATTGACTTAAAGTGGACCGAAGGAGCCTAGGAACCCTTTTTTTGACTGGCTGTTTCTCTGCCACCTGATGGTCAAAATGGCCCAAAATTTGGTGTGAATGTAGCTCTGAGCTAGTGCTTTCCAGCCATAGTGGTCACATAATTGTAGACCACATGGATTGATAACTGCAAGCATTTAAAGCAAATTAAAATCTCCATTGACTTAAAGTGGACCGAAGGAGCCTAGGAACCCTTTTTTTGACTGGCTGTTTCTCTGCCACCTGATGGTCAAAATGGCCCAAAATTTGGTGTGAATGTAGCTCTGAGCTAGTGCTTTCCAGCCATAGTGGTCCCATAATTGTAGACCACATGGATTGATAACTGCAAGCATTTAAAGCAAATTAAAATCTCCATTGACTTAAAGTGGCCCGAAGGAGCCTAGGAACCCTTTTTTTGACTGGCTGTTTCTCTGCCACCTGATGGTCAAAATGGCCCAAAATTTGGTGTAAATGTAGCTCTGAGCTAGTGCTTTCCAGCCATAGTGGTCTCATAATTGTAGACCACAGGGATTGATAACTGCAAGCATTTAAAGCAAATTAAAATCTCCATTGACTTAAAGTGGACCGAAGGAGCCTAGGAACCCTTTTTTTGACTGGCTGTTTCTCTGCCACCTGATGGTCAAAATGGCCCAAAATTTGGTGTGAATGTAGCTCTGAGCTAGTGCTTTCCAGCCATAGTGGTCACATAATTGTAGACCACATGGATTGATAACTGCAAGCATTTAAAGCAAATTAAAATCTCCATTGACTTAAAGTGGACCGAAGGAGCCTAGGAACCCTTTTTTTGACTGGCTGTTTCTCTGCCACCTGATGGTCAAAATGGCCCAAAATTTGGTGTGAATGTAGCTCTGAGCTAGTGCTTTCCAGCCATAGTGGTCCCATAATTGTAGACCACATGGATTGATAACTGCAAGCATTTAAAGCAAATTAAAATCTCCATTGACTTAAAGTGGCCCGAAGGAGCCTAGGAACCCTTTTTTTGACTGGCTGTTTCTCTGCCACCTGATGGTCAAAATGGCCCAAAATTTGGTGTAAATGTAGCTCTGAGCTAGTGCTTTCCAGCCATAGTGGTCTCATAGTTGTAGACCACAGGGATTGATAACTGCAAGCATTTAAAGCAAATTAAAATCTCCATTGACTTAAAGTGGACCGAAGGAGCCTAGGAACCCTATTTTGACTGGCTGTTTCTCTGCCACCTGATGGTCAAAATGGCCCAAAATTTGGTGTGAATGTAGCTCTGAGCTAGTGCTTTCCAGCCATAGTGGTCTCATAATTGTAGACCACAGGGATTGATAACTGTAAGCATTTAAAGCAAATTAAAATCTCCATTGACTTAAAGTGGACCGAAGGAGCCTAGGAACCCTTTTTTTGACTGGCTGTTTCTCTGCCACCTGATGGTCAAAATGGCCCAAAATTTGGTGGGAATGTAGCTCTGAGCTAGTGCTTTCCAGCCATAGTGGTCCCATAATTGTAGACCACAGGGATTGATAACTGCAAGCATTTAAAGCAAATTAAAATCTCCATTGACTTAAAGTGGACCGAAGGAGCCTAGGAACCCTTTTTTTGACTGGCTGTTTCTCTGCCACCTGATGGTCAAAATGGCCCAAAATTTGGTGTAAATGTAGCTCTGAGCTAGTGCTTTCCAGCCATAGTGGTCTCATAGTTGTAGACCACAGGGATTGATAACTGCAAGCATTTAAAGCAAATTAAAATCTCCATTGACTTAAAGTGGACCGAAGGAGCCTAGGAACCCTATTTTGACTGGCTGTTTCTCTGCCACCTGATGGTCAAAATGGCCCAAAATTTGGTGTGAATGTAGCTCTGAGCTAGTGCTTTCCAGCCATAGTGGTCTCATAATTGTAGACCACAGGGATTGATAACTGCAAGCATTTAAAGCAAATTAAAATCTCCATTGACTTAAAGTGGACCGAAGGAGCCTAGGAACCCTTTTTTTGACTGGCTGTTTCTCTGCCACCTGATGGTCAAAATGGCCCAAAATTTGGTGTGAATGTAGCTCTGAGCTAGTGCTTTCCAGCCATAGTGGTCACATAATTGTAGACCACATGGATTGATAACTGCAAGCATTTAAAGCAAATTAAAATCTCCATTGACTTAAAGTGGACCGAAGGAGCCTAGGAACCCTTTTTTTGACTGGCTGTTTCTCTGCCACCTGATGGTCAAAATGGCCCAAAATTTGGTGTGAATGTAGCTCTGAGCTAGTGCTTTCCAGCCATAGTGGTCCCATAATTGTAGACCACATGGATTGATAACTGCAAGCATTTAAAGCAAATTAAAATCTCCATTGACTTAAAGTGGCCCGAAGGAGCCTAGGAACCCTTTTTTTGACTGGCTGTTTCTCTGCCACCTGATGGTCAAAATGGCCCAAAATTTGGTGTAAATGTAGCTCTGAGCTAGTGCTTTCCAGCCATAGTGGTCTCATAATTGTAGACCACAGGGATTGATAACTGCAAGCATTTAAAGCAAATTAAAATCTCCATTGACTTAAAGTGGACCGAAGGAGCCTAGGAACCCTTTTTTTGACTGGCTGTTTCTCTGCCACCTGATGGTCAAAATGGCCCAAAATTTGGTGTGAATGTAGCTCTGAGCTAGTGCTTTCCAGCCATAGTGGTCACATAATTGTAGACCACATGGATTGATAACTGCAAGCATTTAAAGCAAATTAAAATCTCCATTGACTTAAAGTGGACCGAAGGAGCCTAGGAACCCTTTTTTTGACTGGCTGTTTCTCTGCCACCTGATGGTCAAAATGGCCCAAAATTTGGTGTGAATGTAGCTCTGAGCTAGTGCTTTCCAGCCATAGTGGTCCCATAATTGTAGACCACATGGATTGATAACTGCAAGCATTTAAAGCAAATTAAAATCTCCATTGACTTAAAGTGGCCCGAAGGAGCCTAGGAACCCTTTTTTTGACTGGCTGTTTCTCTGCCACCTGATGGTCAAAATGGCCCAAAATTTGGTGTAAATGTAGCTCTGAGCTAGTGCTTTCCAGCCATAGTGGTCTCATAGTTGTAGACCACAGGGATTGATAACTGCAAGCATTTAAAGCAAATTAAAATCTCCATTGACTTAAAGTGGACCGAAGGAGCCTAGGAACCCTATTTTGACTGGCTGTTTCTCTGCCACCTGATGGTCAAAATGGCCCAAAATTTGGTGTGAATGTAGCTCTGAGCTAGTGCTTTCCAGCCATAGTGGTCTCATAATTGTAGACCACAGGGATTGATAACTGTAAGCATTTAAAGCAAATTAAAATCTCCATTGACTTAAAGTGGACCGAAGGAGCCTAGGAACCCTTTTTTTGACTGGCTGTTTCTCTGCCACCTGATGGTCAAAATGGCCCAAAATTTGGTGTGAATGTAGCTCTGAGCTAGTGCTTTCCAGCCATAGTGGTCACATAATTGTAGACCACATGGATTGATAACTGCAAGCATTTAAAGCAAATTAAAATCTCCATTGACTTAAAGTGGACCGAAGGAGCCTAGGAACCCTTTTTTTGACTGGCTGTTTCTCTGCCACCTGATGGTCAAAATGGCCCAAAATTTGGTGGGAATGTAGCTCTGAGCTAGTGCTTTCCAGCCATAGTGGTCCCATAATTGTAGACCACAGGGATTGATAACTGCAAGCATTTAAAGCAAATTAAAATCTCCATTGACTTAAAGTGGACCGAAGGAGCCTAGGAACCCTTTTTTTGACTGGCTGTTTCTCTGCCACCTGATGGTCAAAATGGCCCAAAATTTGGTGTAAATGTAACTCTGAGCTAGTGCTTTCCAGCCATAGTGGTCTCATAGTTGTAGACCACAGGGATTGATAACTGCAAGCATTTAAAGCAAATTAAAATCTCCATTGACTTAAAGTGGACCGAAGGAGCCTAGGAACCCTATTTTGACTGGCTGTTTCTCTGCCACCTGATGGTCAAAATGGCCCAAAATTTGGTGTGAATGTAGCTCTGAGCTAGTGCTTTCCAGCCATAGTGGTCTCATAATTGTAGACCACAGGGATTGATAACTGCAAGCATTTAAAGCAAATTAAAATCTCCATTGACTTAAAGTGGACCGAAGGAGCCTAGGAACCCTTTTTTTGACTGGCTGTTTCTCTGCCACCTGATGGTCAAAATGGCCCAAAATTTGGTGTGAATGTAGCTCTGAGCTAGTGCTTTCCAGCCATAGTGGTCACATAATTGTAGACCACATGGATTGATAACTGCAAGCATTTAAAGCAAATTAAAATCTCCATTGACTTAAAGTGGACCGAAGGAGCCTAGGAACCCTTTTTTTGACTGGCTGTTTCTCTGCCACCTGATGGTCAAAATGGCCCAAAATTTGGTGTGAATGTAGCTCTGAGCTAGTGCTTTCCAGCCATAGTGGTCCCATAATTGTAGACCACATGGATTGATAACTGCAAGCATTTAAAGCAAATTAAAATCTCCATTGACTTAAAGTGGCCCGAAGGAGCCTAGGAACCCTTTTTTTGACTGGCTGTTTCTCTGCCACCTGATGGTCAAAATGGCCCAAGATTTGGTGTGAATGTAGCTCTGAGCTAGTGCTTTCCAGCCATAGTGGTCTCATAGTTGTAGACCGCAGGGATTGATAACTGCAAGCATTTAAAGCAAATTAAAATCTCCATTGACTTAAAGTGGACCGAAGGAGCCTAGGAACCCTTTTTTGACTGGCTGTTTCTCTGCCACCTGATGGTCAAAATGGCCCAAAATTTGGTGTGAATGTAGCTCTGAGCTAGTGCTTTCCAGCCATAGTGGTCACATAATTGTAGACCACATGGATTGATAACTGTAAGCATTTAAAGCAAATTAAAATCTCCATTGACTTAAAGTGGACCGAAGGAGCCTAGGAACCCTTTTTTTGACTGGCTGTTTCTCTGCCACCTGATGGTCAAAATGGCCCAAAATTTGGTGTGAATGTAGCTCTGAGCTAGTGCTTTCCAGCCATAGTGGTCACATAATTGTAGACCACATGGATTGATAACTGCAAGCATTTAAAGCAAATTAAAATCTCCATTGACTTAAAGTGGACCGAAGGAGCCTAGGAACCCTTTTTTTGACTGGCTGTTTCTCTGCCACCTGATGGTCAAAATGGCCCAAAATTTGGTGGGAATGTAGCTCTGAGCTAGTGCTTTCCAGCCATAGTGGTCCCATAATTGTAGACCACGGGGATTGATAACTGCAAGCATTTAAAGCAAATTAAAATCTCCATTGACTTAAAGTGGACCGAAGGAGCCTAGGAACCCTTTTTTTGACTGGCTGTTTCTCTGCCACCTGATGGTCAAAATGGCCCAAAATTTGGTGTAAATGTAGCTCTGAGCTAGTGCTTTCCAGCCATAGTGGTCTCATAGTTGTAGACCACAGGGATTGATAACTGCAAGCATTTAAAGCAAATTAAAATCTCCATTGACTTAAAGTGGACCGAAGGAGCCTAGGAACCCTATTTTGACTGGCTGTTTCTCTGCCACCTGATGGTCAAAATGGCCCAAAAAAATTTAGTGTGAATGTAGCTCTGAGCTAGTGCTTTCCAGCCATAGTGGTCACATAATTGTAGACCACATGGATTGATAACTGCAAGCATTTAAAGCAAATTAAAATCTCCATTGACTTAAAGTGGACTGAAGGAGCCTAGGAACCCTTTTTTTGACTGGCTGTTTCTCTGCCACCTGATGGTCAAAATGGCCCAAAATTTGGTGTGAATGTAGCTCTGAGCTAGTGCTTTCCAGCCATAGTGGTCCCATAATTGTAGACCACATGGATTGATAACTGCAAGCATTTAAAGCAAATTAAAATCTCCATTGACTTAAAGTGGACCGAAGGAGCCTAGGAACCCTTTTTTTGACTGGCTGTTTCTCTGCCACCTGATGGTCAAAATGGCCCAAAATTTGGTGGGAATGTAGCTCTGAGCTAGTGCTTTCCAGCCATAGTGGTCCCATAATTGTAGACCACAGGGATTGATAACTGCAAGCATTTAAAGCAAATTAAAATCTCCATTGACTTAAAGTGGACCGAAGGAGCCTAGGAACCCTTTTTTTGACTGGCTGTTTCTCTGCCACCTGATGGTCAAAATGGCCCAAAATTTGGTGTAAATGTAGCTCTGAGCTAGTGCTTTCCAGCCATAGTGGTCTCATAGTTGTAGACCACAGGGATTGATAACTGCAAGCATTTAAAGCAAATTAAAATCTCCATTGACTTAAAGTGGACCGAAGGAGCCTAGGAACCCTATTTTGACTGGCTGTTTCTCTGCCACCTGATGGTCAAAATGGCCCAAAATTTGGTGTGAATGTAGCTCTGAGCTAGTGCTTTCCAGCCATAGTGGTCACATAATTGTAGACCACATGGATTGATAACTGCAAGCATTTAAAGCAAATTAAAATCTCCATTGACTTAAAGTGGACCGAAGGAGCCTAGGAACCCTTTTTTTGACTGGCTGTTTCTCTGCCACCTGATGGTCAAAATGGCCCAAAATTTGGTGTGAATGTAGCTCTGAGCTAGTGCTTTCCAGCCATAGTGGTCCCATAATTGTAGACCACATGGATTGATAACTGCAAGCATTTAAAGCAAATTAAAATCTCCATTGACTTAAAGTGGCCCGAAGGAGCCTAGGAACCCTTTTTTTGACTGGCTGTTTCTCTGCCACCTGATGGTCAAAATGGCCCAAGATTTGGTGTGAATGTAGCTCTGAGCTAGTGCTTTCCAGCCATAGTGGTCTCATAGTTGTAGACCGCAGGGATTGATAACTGCAAGCATTTAAAGCAAATTAAAATCTCCATTGACTTAAAGTGGATCGAAGGAGCCTAGGAACCCTTTTTTTGACTGGCTGTTTCTCTACCACCTGATGGTCAAAATGGCCCAAAATTTGGTGTGAATGTAGCTCTGAGCTAGTGCTTTCCAGCCATAGTGGTCTCATAGCTGTAGACCACAGGGATTGATAACTGCAAGCATTTAAAGCAAATTAAAATCTCCATTGACTTAAAGTGGACCGAAGGAGCCTAGGAACCCTATTTTGACTGGCTGTTTCTCTGCCACCTGATGGTCAAAATGGCCCAAAATTTGGTGTGAATGTAGCTCTGAGCTAGTGCTTTCCAGCCATAGTGGTCTCATAATTGTAGACCACAGGGATTGATAACTGTAAGCATTTAAAGCAAATTAAAATCTCCATTGACTTAAAGTGGACCGAAGGAGCCTAGGAACCCTTTTTTGACTGGCTGTTTCTCTGCCACCTGATGGTCAAAATGGCCCAAAATTTGGTGTGAATGTAGCTCTGAGCTAGTGCTTTCCAGCCATAGTGGTCTCATAGTTGTAGACCACAGGGATTGATAACTGTAAGCATTTAAAGCAAATTAAAATCTCCATTGACTTAAAGTGGACCGAAGGAGCCTAGGAACCCTTTTTTGACTGGCTGTTTCTCTGCCACCTGATGGTCAAAATGGCCCAAAATTTGGTGTGAATGTAGCTCTGAGCTAGTGCTTTCCAGCCATAGTGGTCTCATAATTGTAGACCACAGGGATTGATAACTGTAAGCATTTAAAGCAAATTAAAATCTCCATTGACTTAAAGTGGACCGAAGGAGCCTAGGAACCCTTTTTTTGACTGGCTGTTTCTCTGCCACCTGATGGTCAAAATGGCCCAAAATTTGGTGTGAATGTAGCTCTGAGCTAGTGCTTTCCAGCCATAGTGGTCTCATAGTTGTAGACCGCAGGGATTGATAACTGCAAGCATTTAAAGCAAATTAAAAT
Source organism: Taudactylus pleione (assembly GCA_031769625.1). Classification (NCBI taxonomy): domain Eukaryota; kingdom Metazoa; phylum Chordata; class Amphibia; order Anura; family Myobatrachidae; genus Taudactylus; species Taudactylus pleione. Next base: position 19,576 of record JAUIMM010002613.1, on the reverse strand, counting down.
CTATATTGACTTAAAGTGGACCGAAGGAGCCTAGGAACCCTATTTTGACTGGCTGTTTCTCTGCCACCTGATGGTCAAAATGGCCCAAAATTTGGTGTGAATGTAGCTCTGAGCTAGTGCTTTCCAGCCATAGTGGTCTCATAATTGTAGACCACAGGGATTGATAACTGTAAGCATTTAAAGCAAATTAAAATCTCCATTGACTTAAAGTGGACCGAAGGAGCCTAGGAACCCTTTTTTTGACTGGCTGTTTCTCTGCCACCTGATGGTCAAAATGGCCCAAAATTTGGTGTGAATGTAGCTCTGAGCTAGTGCTTTCCAGCCATAGTGGTCTCATAATTGTAGACCACAGGGATTGATAACTGTAAGCATTTAAAGCAAATTAAAATCTCCATTGACTTAAAGTGGACCGAAGGAGCCTAGGAACCCTTTTTTGACTGGCTGTTTCTCTGCCACCTGATGGTCAAAATGGCCCAAAATTTGGTGTGAATGTAGCTCTGAGCTAGTGCTTTCCAGCCATAGTGGTCTCATAGTTGTAGACCACAGGGATTGATAACTGTAAGCATTTAAAGCAAATTAAAATCTCCATTGACTTAAAGTGGACCGAAGGAGCCTAGGAACCCTTTTTTGACTGGCTGTTTCTCTGCCACCTGATGGTCAAAATGGCCCAAAATTTGGTGTGAATGTAGCTCTGAGCTAGTGCTTTCCAGCCATAGTGGTCTCATAATTGTAGACCACAGGGATTGATAACTGTAAGCATTTAAAGCAAATTAAAATCTCCATTGACTTAAAGTGGACCGAAGGAGCCTAGGAACCCTTTTTTTGACTGGCTGTTTCTCTGCCACCTGATGGTCAAAATGGCCCAAAATTTGGTGTGAATGTAGCTCTGAGCTAGTGCTTTCCAGCCATAGTGGTCTCATAGTTGTAGACCGCAGGGATTGATAACTGCAAGCATTTAAAGCAAATTAAAATCTATATTGACTTAAAGTGGACCGAAGGAGCCTAGGAACCCTATTTTGACTGGCTGTTTCTCTGCCACCTGATGGTCAAAATGGCCCAAAATTTGGTGTGAATGTAGCTCTGAGCTAGTGCTTTCCAGCCATAGTGGTCTCATAATTGTAGACCACAGGGATTGATAACTGTAAGCATTTAAAGCAAATTAAAATCTCCATTGACTTAAAGTGGACCGAAGGAGCCTAGGAACCCTTTTTTTGACTGGCTGTTTCTCTGCCACCTGATGGTCAAAATGGCCCAAAATTTGGTGTGAATGTAGCTCTGAGCTAGTGCTTTCCAGCCATAGTGGTCCCATAATTGTAGACCACATGGATTGATAACTGCAAGCATTTAAAGCAAATTAAAATCTCCATTGACTTAAAGTGGCCCGAAGGAGCCTAGGAACCCTTTTTTGACTGGCTGTTTCTCTGCCACCTGATGGTCAAAATGGCCCAAAATTTGGTGTGAATGTAGCTCTGAGCTAGTGCTTTCCAGCCATAGTGGTCTCATAATTGTAGACCACAGGGATTGATAACTGTAAGCATTTAAAGCAAATTAAAATCTCCATTGACTTAAAGTGGACCGAAGGAGCCTAGGAACCCTTTTTTGACTGGCTGTTTCTCTGCCACCTGATGGTCAAAATGGCCCAAAATTTGGTGTGAATGTAGCTCTGAGCTAGTGCTTTCCAGCCATAGTGGTCTCATAGTTGTAGACCACAGGGATTGATAACTGTAAGCATTTAAAGCAAATTAAAATCTCCATTGACTTAAAGTGGACCGAAGGAGCCTAGGAACCCTTTTTTTGACTGGCTGTTTCTCTGCCACCTGATGGTCAAAATGGCCCAAAATTTGGTGTGAATGTAGCTCTGAGCTAGTGCTTTCCAGCCATAGTGGTCCCATAATTGTAGACCACATGGATTGATAACTGCAAGCATTTAAAGCAAATTAAAATCTCCATTGACTTAAAGTGGCCCGAAGGAGCCTAGGAACCCTTTTTTGACTGGCTGTTTCTCTGCCACCTGATGGTCAAAATGGCCCAAAATTTGGTGTGAATGTAGCTCTGAGCTAGTGCTTTCCAGCCATAGTGGTCTCATAATTGTAGACCACAGGGATTGATAACTGTAAGCATTTAAAGCAAATTAAAATCTCCATTGACTTAAAGTGGACCGAAGGAGCCTAGGAACCCTTTTTTGACTGGCTGTTTCTCTGCCACCTGATGGTCAAAATGGCCCAAAATTTGGTGTGAATGTAGCTCTGAGCTAGTGCTTTCCAGCCATAGTGGTCTCATAGTTGTAGACCACAGGGATTGATAACTGTAAGCATTTAAAGCAAATTAAAATCTCCATTGACTTAAAGTGGACCGAAGGAGCCTAGGAACCCTTTTTTGACTGGCTGTTTCTCTGCCACCTGATGGTCAAAATGGCCCAAAATTTGGTGTGAATGTAGCTCTGAGCTAGTGCTTTCCAGCCATAGTGGTCCCATAATTGTAGACCACATGGATTGATAACTGCAAGCATTTAAAGCAAATTAAAATCTCCATTGACTTAAAGTGGCCCGAAGGAGCCTAGGAACCCTTTTTTTGACTGGCTGTTTCTCTGCCACCTGATGGTCAAAATGGCCCAAGATTTGGTGTGAATGTAGCTCTGAGCTAGTGCTTTCCAGCCATAGTGGTCTCATAGTTGTAGACCACATGGATTGATAACTGCAAGCATTTAAAGCAAATTAAAATCTCCATTGACTTAAAGTGGATCGAAGGAGCCTAGGAACCCTTTTTTTGACTGGCTGTTTCTCTACCACCTGATGGTCAAAATGGCCCAAAATTTGGTGTGAATGTAGCTCTGAGCTAGTGCTTTCCAGCCATAGTGGTCCCATAATTGTAGACCACATGGATTGATAACTGCAAGCATTTAAAGCAAATTAAAATCTCCATTGACTTAAAGTGGCCCGAAGGAGCCTAGGAACCCTTTTTTGACTGGCTGTTTCTCTGCCACCTGATGGTCAAAATGGCCCAAAATTTGGTGTGAATGTAGCTCTGAGCTAGTGCTTTCCAGCCATAGTGGTCTCATAATTGTAGACCACAGGGATTGATAACTGTAAGCATTTAAAGCAAATTAAAATCTCCATTGACTTAAAGTGGACCGAAGGAGCCTAGGAACCCTTTTTTGACTGGCTGTTTCTCTGCCACCTGATGGTCAAAATGGCCCAAAATTTGGTGTGAATGTAGCTCTGAGCTAGTGCTTTCCAGCCATAGTGGTCTCATAATTGTAGACCACAGGGATTGATAACTGTAAGCATTTAAAGCAAATTAAAATCTCCATTGACTTAAAGTGGACCGAAGGAGCCTAGGAACCCTTTTTTGACTGGCTGTTTCTCTGCCACCTGATGGTCAAAATGGCCCAAAATTTGGTGTGAATGTAGCTCTGAGCTAGTGCTTTCCAGCCATAGTGGTCTCATAGTTGTAGACCACAGGGATTGATAACTGTAAGCATTTAAAGCAAATTAAAATCTCCATTGACTTAAAGTGGACCGAAGGAGCCTAGGAACCCTTTTTTGACTGGCTGTTTCTCTGCCACCTGATGGTCAAAATGGCCCAAAATTTGGTGTGAATGTAGCTCTGAGCTAGTGCTTTCCAGCCATAGTGGTCCCATAATTGTAGACCACATGGATTGATAACTGCAAGCATTTAAAGCAAATTAAAATCTCCATTGACTTAAAGTGGCCCGAAGGAGCCTAGGAACCCTTTTTTTGACTGGCTGTTTCTCTGCCACCTGATGGTCAAAATGGCCCAAGATTTGGTGTGAATGTAGCTCTGAGCTAGTGCTTTCCAGCCATAGTGGTCTCATAGTTGTAGACCACATGGATTGATAACTGCAAGCATTTAAAGCAAATTAAAATCTCCATTGACTTAAAGTGGATCGAAGGAGCCTAGGAACCCTTTTTTTGACTGGCTGTTTCTCTACCACCTGATGGTCAAAATGGCCCAAAATTTGGTGTGAATGTAGCTCTGAGCTAGTGCTTTCCAGCCATAGTGGTCCCATAATTGTAGACCACATGGATTGATAACTGCAAGCATTTAAAGCAAATTAAAATCTCCATTGACTTAAAGTGGCCCGAAGGAGCCTAGGAACCCTTTTTTGACTGGCTGTTTCTCTGCCACCTGATGGTCAAAATGGCCCAAAATTTGGTGTGAATGTAGCTCTGAGCTAGTGCTTTCCAGCCATAGTGGTCTCATAATTGTAGACCACAGGGATTGATAACTGTAAGCATTTAAAGCAAATTAAAATCTCCATTGACTTAAAGTGGACCGAAGGAGCCTAGGAACCCTTTTTTGACTGGCTGTTTCTCTGCCACCTGATGGTCAAAATGGCCCAAAATTTGGTGTGAATGTAGCTCTGAGCTAGTGCTTTCCAGCCATAGTGGTCCCATAATTGTAGACCACATGGATTGATAACTGCAAGCATTTAAAGCAAATTAAAATCTCCATTGACTTAAAGTGGCCCGAAGGAGCCTAGGAACCCTTTTTTTGACTGGCTGTTTCTCTGCCACCTGATGGTCAAAATGGCCCAAGATTTGGTGTGAATGTAGCTCTGAGCTAGTGCTTTCCAGCCATAGTGGTCTCATAGTTGTAGACCACATGGATTGATAACTGCAAGCATTTAAAGCAAATTAAAATCTCCATTGACTTAAAGTGGATCGAAGGAGCCTAGGAACCCTTTTTTTGACTGGCTGTTTCTCTACCACCTGATGGTCAAAATGGCCCAAAATTTGGTGTGAATGTAGCTCTGAGCTAGTGCTTTCCAGCCATAGTGGTCCCATAATTGTAGACCACATGGATTGATAACTGCAAGCATTTAAAGCAAATTAAAATCTCCATTGACTTAAAGTGGCCCGAAGGAGCCTAGGAACCCTTTTTTGACTGGCTGTTTCTCTGCCACCTGATGGTCAAAATGGCCCAAAATTTGGTGTGAATGTAGCTCTGAGCTAGTGCTTTCCAGCCATAGTGGTCTCATAATTGTAGACCACAGGGATTGATAACTGTAAGCATTTAAAGCAAATTAAAATCTCCATTGACTTAAAGTGGACCGAAGGAGCCTAGGAACCCTTTTTTGACTGGCTGTTTCTCTGCCACCTGATGGTCAAAATGGCCCAAAATTTGGTGTGAATGTAGCTCTGAGCTAGTGCTTTCCAGCCATAGTGGTCTCATAATTGTAGACCACAGGGATTGATAACTGTAAGCATTTAAAGCAAATTAAAATCTCCATTGACTTAAAGTGGACCGAAGGAGCCTAGGAACCCTTTTTTGACTGGCTGTTTCTCTGCCACCTGATGGTCAAAATGGCCCAAAATTTGGTGTGAATGTAGCTCTGAGCTAGTGCTTTCCAGCCATAGTGGTCTCATAGTTGTAGACCACAGGGATTGATAACTGTAAGCATTTAAAGCAAATTAAAATCTCCATTGACTTAAAGTGGACCGAAGGAGCCTAGGAACCCTTTTTTGACTGGCTGTTTCTCTGCCACCTGATGGTCAAAATGGCCCAAAATTTGGTGTGAATGTAGCTCTGAGCTAGTGCTTTCCAGCCATAGTGGTCCCATAATTGTAGACCACATGGATTGATAACTGCAAGCATTTAAAGCAAATTAAAATCTCCATTGACTTAAAGTGGCCCGAAGGAGCCTAGGAACCCTTTTTTTGACTGGCTGTTTCTCTGCCACCTGATGGTCAAAATGGCCCAAGATTTGGTGTGAATGTAGCTCTGAGCTAGTGCTTTCCAGCCATAGTGGTCTCATAGTTGTAGACCACATGGATTGATAACTGCAAGCATTTAAAGCAAATTAAAATCTCCATTGACTTAAAGTGGATCGAAGGAGCCTAGGAACCCTTTTTTTGACTGGCTGTTTCTCTACCACCTGATGGTCAAAATGGCCCAAAATTTGGTGTGAATGTAGCTCTGAGCTAGTGCTTTCCAGCCATAGTGGTCCCATAATTGTAGACCACATGGATTGATAACTGCAAGCATTTAAAGCAAATTAAAATCTCCATTGACTTAAAGTGGCCCGAAGGAGCCTAGGAACCCTTTTTTGACTGGCTGTTTCTCTGCCACCTGATGGTCAAAATGGCCCAAAATTTGGTGTGAATGTAGCTCTGAGCTAGTGCTTTCCAGCCATAGTGGTCTCATAATTGTAGACCACAGGGATTGATAACTGTAAGCATTTAAAGCAAATTAAAATCTCCATTGACTTAAAGTGGACCGAAGGAGCCTAGGAACCCTTTTTTGACTGGCTGTTTCTCTGCCACCTGATGGTCAAAATGGCCCAAAATTTGGTGTGAATGTAGCTCTGAGCTAGTGCTTTCCAGCCATAGTGGTCTCATAGTTGTAGACCACAGGGATTGATAACTGTAAGCATTTAAAGCAAATTAAAATCTCCATTGACTTAAAGTGGACCGAAGGAGCCTAGGAACCCTTTTTTGACTGGCTGTTTCTCTGCCACCTGATGGTCAAAATGGCCCAAAATTTGGTGTGAATGTAGCTCTGAGCTAGTGCTTTCCAGCCATAGTGGTCTCATAATTGTAGACCACAGGGATTGATAACTGTAAGCATTTAAAGCAAATTAAAATCTCCATTGACTTAAAGTGGACCGAAGGAGCCTAGGAACCCTTTTTTTGACTGGCTGTTTCTCTGCCACCTGATGGTCAAAATGGCCCAAAATTTGGTGTGAATGTAGCTCTGAGCTAGTGCTTTCCAGCCATAGTGGTCACATAATTGTAGACCACATGGATTGATAACTGCAAGCATTTAAAGCAAATTAAAATCTCCATTGACTTAAAGTGGACCGAAGGAGCCTAGGAACCCTTTTTTTGACTGGCTGTTTCTCTGCCACCTGATGGTCAAAATGGCCCAAAATTTGGTGGGAATGTAGCTCTGAGCTAGTGCTTTCCAGCCATAGTGGTCCCATAATTGTAGACCACAGGGATTGATAACTGCAAGCATTTAAAGCAAATTAAAATCTCCATTGACTTAAAGTGGACCGAAGGAGCCTAGGAACCCTTTTTTTGACTGGCTGTTTCTCTGCCACCTGATGGTCAAAATGGCCCAAAATTTGGTGTAAATGTAGCTCTGAGCTAGTGCTTTCCAGCCATAGTGGTCCCATAATTGTAGACCACATGGATTGATAACTGCAAGCATTTAAAGCAAATTAAAATCTCCATTGACTAAAAGTGGCCCGAAGGAGCCTAGGAACCCTTTTTTGACTGGCTGTTTCTCTGCCACCTGATGGTCAAAATGGCCCAAAATTTGGTGTGAATGTAGCTCTGAGCTAGTGCTTTCCAGCCATAGTGGTCTCATAATTGTAGACCACAGGGATTGATAACTGTAAGCATTTAAAGCAAATTAAAATCTCCATTGACTTAAAGTGGACCGAAGGAGCCTAGGAACCCTTTTTTTGACTGGCTGTTTCTCTGCCACCTGATGGTCAAAATGGCCCAAAATTTGGTGTGAATGTAGCTCTGAGCTAGTGCTTTCCAGCAATAGTGGTCCCATAATTGTAGACCACATGGATTGATAACTGCAAGCATTTAAAGCAAATTAAAATCTCCATTGACTTAAAGTGGCCCGAAGGAGCCTAGGAACCCTTTTTTGACTGGCTGTTTCTCTGCCACCTGATGGTCAAAATGGCCCAAAATTTGGTGTGAATGTAGCTCTGAGCTAGTGCTTTCCAGCCATAGTGGTCTCATAATTGTAGACCACAGGGATTGATAACTGTAAGCATTTAAAGCAAATTAAAATCTCCATTGACTTAAAGTGGACCGAAGGAGCCTAGGAACCCTTTTTTGACTGGCTGTTTCTCTGCCACCTGATGGTCAAAATGGCCCAAAATTTGGTGTGAATGTAGCTCTGAGCTAGTGCTTTCCAGCCATAGTGGTCTCATAGTTGTAGACCACAGGGATTGATAACTGTAAGCATTTAAAGCAAATTAAAATCTCCATTGACTTAAAGTGGACCGAAGGAGCCTAGGAACCCTTTTTTGACTGGCTGTTTCTCTGCCACCTGATGGTCAAAATGGCCCAAAATTTGGTGTGAATGTAGCTCTGAGCTAGTGCTTTCCAGCCATAGTGGTCTCATAATTGTAGACCACAGGGATTGATAACTGTAAGCATTTAAAGCAAATTAAAATCTCCATTGACTTAAAGTGGACCGAAGGAGCCTAGGAACCCTTTTTTGACTGGCTGTTTCTCTGCCACCTGATGGTCAAAATGGCCCAAAATTTGGTGTGAATGTAGCTCTGAGCTAGTGCTTTCCAGCCATAGTGGTCACATAATTGTAGACCACATGGATTGATAACTGTAAGCATTTAAAGCAAATTAAAATCTCCATTGACTTAAAGTGGACCGAAGGAGCCTAGGAACCCTTTTTTTGACTGGCTGTTTCTCTGCCACCTGATGGTCAAAATGGCCCAAAATTTGGTGTGAATGTAGCTCTGAGCTAGTGCTTTCCAGCCATAGTGGTCACATAATTGTAGACCACATGGATTGATAACTGCAAGCATTTAAAGCAAATTAAAATCTCCATTGACTTAAAGTGGACCGAAGGAGCCTAGGAACCCTTTTTTTGACTGGCTGTTTCTCTGCCACCTGATGGTCAAAATGGCCCAAAATTTGGTGGGAATGTAGCTCTGAGCTAGTGCTTTCCAGCCATAGTGGTCCCATAATTGTAGACCACAGGGATTGATAACTGCAAGCATTTAAAGCAAATTAAAATCTCCATTGACTTAAAGTGGACCGAAGGAGCCTAGGAACCCTTTTTTTGACTGGCTGTTTCTCTGCCACCTGATGGTCAAAATGGCCCAAAATTTGGTGTAAATGTAGCTCTGAGCTTGTGCTTTCCAGCCATAGTGGTCCCATAATTGTAGACCACATGGATTGATAACTGCAAGCATTTAAAGCAAATTAAAATCTCCATTGACTTAAAGTGGCCCGAAGGAGCCTAGGAACCCTTTTTTGACTGGCTGTTTCTCTGCCACCTGATGGTCAAAATGGCCCAAAATTTGGTGTGAATGTAGCTCTGAGCTAGTGCTTTCCAGCCATAGTGGTCTCATAATTGTAGACCACAGGGATTGATAACTGTAAGCATTTAAAGCAAATTAAAATCTCCATTGACTTAAAGTGGACCGAAGGAGCCTAGGAACCCTTTTTTGACTGGCTGTTTCTCTGCCACCTGATGGTCAAAATGGCCCAAAATTTGGTGTGAATGTAGCTCTGAGCTAGTGCTTTCCAGCCATAGTGGTCACATAATTGTAGACCACATGGATTGATAACTGTAAGCATTTAAAGCAAATTAAAATCTCCATTGACTTAAAGTGGACCGAAGGAGCCTAGGAACCCTTTTTTTGACTGGCTGTTTCTCTGCCACCTGATGGTCAAAATGGCCCAAAATTTGGTGTGAATGTAGCTCTGAGCTAGTGCTTTCCAGCCATAGTGGTCTCATAGTTGTAGACCGCAGGGATTGATAACTGCAAGCATTTAAAGCAAATTAAAATCTATATTGACTTAAAGTGGACCGAAGGAGCCTAGGAACCCTATTTTGACTGGCTGTTTCTCTGCCACCTGATGGTCAAAATGGCCCAAAATTTGGTGTGAATGTAGCTCTGAGCTAGTGCTTTCCAGCCATAGTGGTCTCATAATTGTAGACCACAGGGATTGATAACTGTAAGCATTTAAAGCAAATTAAAATCTCCATTGACTTAAAGTGGACCGAAGGAGCCTAGGAACCCTTTTTTTGACTGGCTGTTTCTCTGCCACCTGATGGTCAAAATGGCCCAAAATTTGGTGTGAATGTAGCTCTGAGCTAGTGCTTTCCAGCCATAGTGGTCACATAATTGTAGACCACATGGATTGATAACTGCAAGCATTTAAAGCAAATTAAAATCTCCATTGACTTAAAGTGGACCGAAGGAGCCTAGGAACCCTTTTTTTGACTGGCTGTTTCTCTGCCACCTGATGGTCAAAATGGCCCAAAATTTGGTGGGAATGTAGCTCTGAGCTAGTGCTTTCCAGCCATAGTGGTCCCATAATTGTAGACCACAGGGATTGATAACTGCAAGCATTTAAAGCAAATTAAAATCTCCATTGACTTAAAGTGGACCGAAGGAGCCTAGGAACCCTTTTTTTGACTGGCTGTTTCTCTGCCACCTGATGGTCAAAATGGCCCAAAATTTGGTGTAAATGTAGCTCTGAGCTAGTGCTTTCCAGCCATAGTGGTCTCATAATTGTAGACCACAGGGATTGATAACTGCAAGCATTTAAAGCAAATTAAAATCTCCATTGACTTAAAGTGGACCGAAGGAGCCTAGGAACCCTATTTTGACTGGCTGTTTCTCTGCCACCTGATGGTCAAAATGGCCCAAAATTTGGTGTGAATGTAGCTCTGAGCTAGTGCTTTCCAGCCATAGTGGTCTCATAATTGTAGACCACAGGGATTGATAACTGCAAGCATTTAAAGCAAATTAAAATCTCCATTGACTTAAAGTGGACCGAAGGAGCCTAGGAACCCTTTTTTTGACTGGCTGTTTCTCTGCCACCTGATGGTCAAAATGGGCCCAAGATTTGGTGTGAATGTAGCTCTGAGCTAGTGCTTTCCAGCCATAGTGGTCTCATAGTTGTAGACCGCAGGGATTGATAACTGCAAGCATTTAAAGCAAATTAAAATCTCCATTGACTTAAAGTGGACCGAAGGAGCCTAGGAACCCTTTTTTTGACTGGCTGTTTCTCTGCCACCTGATGGTCAAAATGGCCCAAAATTTGGTGTGAATGTAGCTCTGAGCTAGTGCTTTCCAGCCATAGTGGTCCCATAATTGTAGACCACAGGGATTGATAACTGCAAGCATTTAAAGCAAATTAAAATCTCCATTGACTTAAAGTGGCCCGAAGGAGCCTAGGAACCCTTTTTTTGACTGGCTGTTTCTCTGCCACCTGATTGTCAAAATGGCCCAAAATTTGGTGTGAATGTAGCTCTGAGCTAGTGCTTTCCAGCCATAGTGGTCCCATAATTGTAGACCACATGGATTGATAACTGCAAGCATTTAAAGCAAATTAAAATCTCCATTGACTTAAAGTGGACCGAAGGAGCCTAGGAACCCTTTTTTTGACTGGCTGTTTCTCTGCCACCTGATGGTCAAAAATGGCCCAAAATTTGGTGTGAATGTAGCTCTGAGCTAGTGCTTTCCAGCCATAGTGGTCTCATAGTTGTAGGCCACAGGGATTGATAACTGCAAGCATTTAAAGCAAATTAAAATCTCCATTGACTTAAAGTGGCCCGAAGGAGCCTAGGAACCCTTTTTTGACTGGCTGTTTCTCTGCCACCTGATGGTCAAAATGGCCCAAAATTTGGTGTGAATGTAGCTTCTGAGCTAGTGCTTTCCAGCCATAGTGGTCTCATAATTGTAGACCACAGGGATTGATAACTGTAAGCATTTAAAGCAAATTAAAATCTCCATTGACTTAAAGTGGACCGAAGGAGCCTAGGAACCCTTTTTTTGACTGGCTGTTTCTCTGCCACCTAATGGTCAAAATGGCCCAAAATTTGGTGTGAATGTAGCTCTGAGCTAGTGCTTTCCAGCCATAGTGGTCCCATAATTGTAGACCACATGGATTGATAACTTGCCAAAGCATTTAAAGCAAATTAAAATCTCCATTGACTTAAAGTGGACCGAAGGAGCCTAGGAACCCTTTTTTTGACTGGCTGTTTCTCTGCCACCTGATGGTCAAAATGGCCAAAATTTGGTGTGAATGTAGCTCTGAGCTAGTGCTTTCCAGCCATGGTGGTCTCATAGTTGTAGACCACAGGGATTGATAACTGCAAGTATTTAAAGCAAATTAAAATCTCCATTGACTTAAAGTGGACCGAAGGAGCCTAGGAACCCTTTTTTTGACTGGCTGTTTCTCTGCCACCTGATGGTCAAAATGGCCCAAAATTTGGGTGTAAATGTAGCTCTGAGCTAGTGCTTTCCAGCCATAGTGGTCTCATAGTTGTAGACCACAGGGATTGATAACTGCAAGCATTTAAAGCAAATTAAAATCTCCATTGACTTAAAGTGGACCGAAGGAGCCTAGGAACCCTATTTTGACTGGCTGTTTTCTCTGCCACCTGATGGTCAAAATGGCCCAAAATTTGGTGTGAATGTAGCTCTGAGCTAGTGCTTTCCAGCCATAGTGGTCCCATAATTGTAGACCACAGGGATTGATAACTGCAAGCATTTAAAGCAAATTAAAATCTCCATTGACTTAAAGTGGACCGAAGGAGCCTAGGAACCCTTTTTTTTTGACTGGCTGTTTCTCTGCCACCTGATGGTCAAAATGGCCCAAAATTTGGTGTAAATGTAGCTCTGAGCTAGTGCTTCCAGCCATAGTGGTCTCATAGTTGTAGACCACAGGGATTGATAACTGCAAGCATTTAAAGCAAATTAAAATCTCCATTGACTTAAAGTGGACCGAAGGAGCCTAGGAACCCTATTTTGACTGGCTGTTTCTCTGCCACCTGATGGTCAAAATGGCCCAAAATTTGGTGTGAATGTAGCTCTGATCTAGTGCTTTCCAGCCATAGTGGTCTCATAATTGTAGACCACAGGGATTGATAACTGCAAGCATTTAAAGCAAATTAAAATCTCCATTGACTTAAAGTGGACCGAAGGAGCCTAGGAACCTTTTTTTGACTGGCTGTTTCTCTGCCACCTGATGGTCAAAATGGCCCAAAATTTGGTGTGAATGTAGCTCTGAGCTAGTGCTTTCCAGCCATAGTGGTCACATAATTGTAGACCACATGGATTGATAACTGCAAGCATTTAAAGCAAATTAAAATCTCCATTGACTTAAAGTGGACCGAAGGAGCCTAGGAACCCTTTTTTTGACTGGCTGTTTCTCTGCCACCTGATGGTCAAAATGGCCCAAAATTTGGTGGGAATGTAGCTCTGAGCTAGTGCTTTCCAGCCATAGTGGTCCCATAATTGTAGACCACAGGGATTGATAACTGCAAGCATTTAAAGCAAATTAAAATCTCCATTGACTTAAAGTGGACCGAAGGAGCATAGGAACCCTATTTTGACTGGCTGTTTCTCTGCCACCTGATGGGTCAAAATGGCCCAAAATATGGTGTGAATGTAGCTCTGAGCTAGTGCTTTCCAGCCATAGTGGTCCCATAATTGTAGACCACATGGATTGATAACTGCAAGCATTTAAAGCAAATTAAAATCTCCATTGACTTAAAGTGGACCGAAGGAGCCTAGGAACCCTTTTTTTTGACTGGCTGTTTCTCTGCCACCTGATGGTCAAAATGGCCCAAATTTGGTGTGAATGTAGCTCTGAGCTAGTGCTTTCCAGCCATAGTGGTCTCATAGTTGTAGGCCACAGGGATTGATAACTGCAAGCATTTAAAGCAAATTAAAATCTCCATTGACTTAAAGTGGACCGAAGGAGCCTAGGAACCCTTTTTTTGACTGGCTGTTTCTCTGCCACCTGATGGTCAAAATGGCCCAAAATTTGGTGTGAATGTAGCTCTGAGCTAGTGCTTTCCAGCCATAGTGGTCTCATAGTTGTAGGCCACAGGGATTGATAACTGCAAGCATTTAAAGCAAATTAAAATCTCCATTGACTTAAAGTGGCCCGAAGGAGCCTAGGAACCCTTTTTTGACTGGCTGTTTCTCTGCCACCTGATGGTCAAAATGGCCCAAAATTTGTGTGTGAATGTAGCTCTGAGCTAGTGCTTTCCAGCCATAGTGGTCCTCATAATTGTAGACCACAGGGATTGATAACTGTAAGCATTTAAAGCAAATTAAAATCTCCATTGACTTAAAGTGGACCGAAGGAGCCTAGGAACCCTTTTTTTGACTGGCTGTTTCTCTGCCACCTAATGGTCAAAACTGGCCAAAATTTGGTGTGAATGTAGCTCTGAGCTAGTGCTTTCCAGCCATAGTGGTCCCATAATTGTAGACCACATGGATTGATAACTGCAAGCATTTAATGCAAATTAAAATCTCCATTGACTTAAAGTGGACCGAAGGAGCCTAGGAACCCTTTTTTTGACTGGCTGTTTCTCTGCCACCTGATGGTCAAAATGGCCCAAAATTTGGTGTGAATGTAGCTCTGAGCTAGTGCTTTCCAGCCATGGTGGTCTCATAGTTGTAGACCACAGGATTGATAACTGCAAGTATTTAAAGCAAATTAAAATCTCCATTGACTTAAAGTGGACCGAAGGAGCCTAGGAACCCTTTTTTTGACTGGCTGTTTCTCTGCCACCTGATGGTCAAAATGGCCCAAAATTTGGTGTAAATGTAGCTCTGAGCTAGTGCTTTCCAGCCATAGTGGTCTCATAGTTGTAGACCACAGGGATTGATAACTGCAAGCATTTAAAGCAAATTAAAATCTCCATTGACTTAAGTGGACCGAAGGAGCCTAGGAACCCTATTTTGACTGGCTGTTTCTCTGCCACCTGATGGTCAAAATGGCCCAAAATTTTGGTGTGAATGTAGCTCTGAGCTAGTGCTTTCCAGCCATAGTGGTCCCATAATTGTAGACCACAGGGATTGATAACTGCAAGCATTTAAAGCAAATTAAAATCTCCATTGACTTAAAGTGGACCGAAGGAGCCTAGGAACCCTTTTTTTGACTGGCTGTTTCTCTGCCACCTGATGGTCAAAATGGCCCAAAATTTGGTGTAAATGTAGCTCTGAGCTAGTGCTTTCCAGCCATAGTGGTCTCATAGTTGTAGACCACAGGGATTGATAACTGCAAGCATTTAAAGCAAATTAAAATCTCCATTGACTTAAAGTGGACCGAAGGAGCCTAGGAACCCTATTTTGACTGGCTGTTTCTCTGCCACCTGATGGTCAAAATGGCCCAAAATTTGGTGTGAATGTAGCTCTGAGCTAGTGCTTTCCAGCCATAGTGGTCTCATAATTGTAGACCACAGGGATTGATAACTGCAAGCATTTAAAGCAAATTAAAATCTCCATTGACTTAAAGTGGACCGAAGGAGCCTAGAACCCTTTTTTTGACTGGCTGTTTCTCTGCCACCTGATGGTCAAAAATGGCCCAAAATTTGGTGTGAATGTAGCTCTGAGCTAGTGCTTTCCAGCCATAGTGGTCACATAATTGTAGACCACATGGATTGATAACTGCAAGCATTTAAAGCAAATTAAAATCTCCATTGACTTAAAGTGGACCGAAGGAGCCTAGGAACCCTTTTTTTGACTGGCTGTTTCTCTGCCACCTGATGGTCAAAATGGCCCAAAATTTGGTGGGAATGTAGCTCTGAGCTAGTGCTTTCCAGCCATAGTGGTCCCATAATTGTAGACCACAGGGATTGATAACTGCAAGCATTTAAAGCAAATTAAAATCTCCATTGACTTAAAGTGGACCGAAGGAGCCTAGGAACCCCTATTTTGACTGGCTGTTTCTCTGCCACCTGATGGTCAAAATGGCCCAAAATATGGTGTGAATGTAGCTCTGAGCTAGTGCTTTCCAGCCATAGTGGTCTCATAGTTGTAGACCACAGGGATTGATAACTGCAAGCATTTAAAGCAAATTAAAATCTCCATTGACTTAAAGTGGACCGAAGGAGCCTAGGAACCCTATTTTGACTGGCTGTTTCTCTGCCACCTGATGGTCAAAATGGCCCAAAATTTGGTGTGAATGTAGCTCTGAGCTAGTGCTTTCCAGCCATAGTGGTCTCATAATTGTAGACCACAGGGATTGATAACTGCAAGCATTTAAAGCAAATTAAAATCTCCATTGACTTAAAGTGGACCGAAGGAGCCTAGGAACCCTTTTTTTGACTGGCTGTTTCTCTGCCACCTAATGGTCAAAATGGCCCAAAATTTGGTGGGAATGTAGCTCTGAGCTAGTGCTTTCCAGCCATAGTGGTCCCATAATTGTAGACCACAGGGATTGATAACTGCAAGCATTTAAAGCAAATTAAAATCTCCATTGACTTAAAGTGGACCGAAGGAGCCTAGGAACCCTTTTTTGACTGGCTGTTTCTCTGCCACCTGATGGTCAAAATGGCCCAAAATTTGGTGTAAATGTAGCTCTGAGCTAGTGCTTTCCAGCCATAGTGGTCTCATAGTTGTAGACCACAGGGATTGATAACTGCAAGCATTTAAAGCAAATTAAAATCTCCATTGACTTAAAGTGGACCGAAGGAGCCTAGGAACCCTATTTTGACTGGCTGTTTCTCTGCCACCTGATGGTCAAAATGGCCCAAAATTTGGTGTGAATGTAGCTCTGAGCTAGTGCTTTCCAGCCATAGTGGTCTCATAATTGTAGACCACAGGGATTGATAACTGCAAGCATTTAAAGCAAATTAAAATCTCCATTGACTTAAAGTGGACCGAAGGAGCCTAGGAACCCTTTTTTTGACTGGCTGTTTCTCTGCCACCTGATGGTCAAAATGGCCCAAAATTTGGTGTGAATGTAGCTCTGAGCTAGTGCTTTCCAGCCATAGTGGTCACATAATTGTAGACCACATGGATTGATAACTGCAAGCATTTAAAGCAAATTAAAATCTCCATTGACTTAAAGTGGACCGAAGGAGCCTAGGAACCCTTTTTTTGACTGGCTGTTTCTCTGCCACCTGATGGTCAAAATGGCCCAAAATTTGGTGGGAAATGTAGCTCTGAGCTAGTGCTTTCCAGCCATAGTGGTCCCATAATTGTAGACCACAGGGATTGATAACTGCAAGCATTTAAAGCAAATTAAAATCTCCATTGACTTAAAGTGGACCGAAGGAGCCTAGGAACCTATTTTGACTGGCTGTTTCTCTGCCACCTGATGGTCAAAATGGCCCAAAATATGGTGTGAATGTAGCTCTGAGCTAGTGCTTTCCAGCCATAGTGGTCTCATAGTTGTAGACCACAGGGATTGATAACTGCAAGCATTTAAAGCAAATTAAAATCTCCATTGACTTAAAGTGGACCGAAGGAGCCTAGGAACCTATTTTGACTGGCTGTTTCTCTGCCACCTGATGGTCAAAATGGCCCAAAATTTGGTGTGAATGTAGCTCTGAGCTAGTGCTTTCCAGCCATAGTGGTCTCATAATTGTAGACCACAGGGATTGATAACTGCAAGCATTTAAAGCAAATTAAAATCTCCATTGACTTAAGTGGACCGAAGGAGCCTAGGAACCCTTTTTTTGACTGGCTGTTTCTCTGCCACCTAATGGTCAAAATGGCCCAAAATTTGGTGTGAATGTAGCTCTGAGCTAGTGCTTTCCAGCCATAGTGGTCACATAATTGTAGACCACATGGATTGATAACTGCAAGCATTTAAAGCAATTAAAATCTCCATTGACTTAAAGTGGACCGAAGGAGCCTAGGAACCCTTTTTTTGACTGCTGTTTCTCTGCCACCTGATGGTCAAAATGGCCCAAAATTTGGTGTGAATGTAGCTCTGAGCTAGTGCTTTCCAGCCATAGTGGTCTCATAGTTGTAGACCACAGGGATTGATAACTGCAAGCATTTAAAGCAAATTAAAATCTCCATTGACTTAAAGTGGACCGAAGGAGCCTAGGAACCCTTTTTTTGACCTGGCTGTTTCTCTGCCACCTGATGGTCAAAATGGCCCAAAATTTTGTGTAAATGTAGCTCTGAGCTAGTGCTTTCCAGCCATAGTGGTCTCATAGTTGTAGACCACAGGGATTGATAACTGCAAGCATTTAAAGCAAATTAAAATCTCCATTGACTTAAAGTGGACCGAAGGAGCCTAGGAACCCTATTTTGACTGGCTGTTTCTCTGCCACCTGATGGTCAAAATGGCCCAAAATTTGGTGTGAATGTAGCTCTGAGCTAGTGCTTTCCAGCCATAGTGGTCTCATAGTTGTAGACTGCAGGGATTGATAACTGCAAGCATTTAAGCAAATTAAAATCTCCATTGACTTAAAGTGGACCGAAGGAGCCTAGGAACCCTTTTTTTGACTGGCTGTTTCTCTGCCACCTGATGGTCAAAATGGCCCAAAATTTGGTGTGAATGTAGCTCTGAGCTAGTGCTTTCCAGCCATAGTGGTCCCATAATGGTAGACCACAGGGATTGATAACTGCAAGCATTTAAAGCAAATTAAAATCTCCATTGACTTAAAGTGGCCCGAAGGAGCCTAGGAACCCTTTTTTTGACTGGCTGTTTCTCTGCCACCTGATGGTCAAAATGGCCCAAAATTTGGTGTGAATGTAGCTCTGAGCTAGTGCTTTCCAGCCATAGTGGTCCCATAATTGTAGACCACATGGATTGAACTGCAAGCATTTAAAGCAAATTAAAATCTCCATTGACTTAAAGTGGACCGAAGGAGCCTAGGAACCCTTTTTTTGACTGGCTGTTTCTCTGCCACCTGATGGTCAAAATGGCCCAAAATTGGTGGGAATGTAGCTCTGAGCTAGTGCTTTCCAGCCATAGTGGTCCCATAATTGTAGACCACAGGGATTGATAACTGCAAGCATTTAAAGCAAATTAAAATCTCCATTGACTTAAAGTGGACCGAAGGAGCCTAGGAACCCTTTTTTTGACTGGCTGTTTCTCTGCCACCTGATGGTCAAAATGGCCCAAAATTTGGTGTAAATGTAGCTCTGAGCTAGTGCTTTCCAGCCATAGTGGTCTCATAGTTGTAGACCACAGGGATTGATAACTGCAAGCATTTAAAGCAAATTAAAATCTCCATTGACTTAAAGTGGACCGAAGGAGCCTAGAACCCTATTTTGACTGGCTGTTTCTCTGCCACCTGATGGTCAAAATGGCCAAAATTTGGTGTGAATGTAGCTCTGAGCTAGTGCTTTCCAGCCATAGTGGTCTCATAATTGTAGACCACAGGGATTGATAACTGCAAGCATTTAAAGCAAATTAAATCTCCATTGACTTAAAGTGGACCCGAAGGAGCCTAGGAACCCTTTTTTTGACTGGCTGTTTCTCTGCACCTGATGGTCAAAATGGCCCAAGATTGGTGTGAATGTAGCTCTGAGCTAGTGCTTTCCAGCCATAGTGGTCTCATAGTTGTAGACCGCAGGGATTGATAACTGCAAGCATTTAAAGCAAATTAAAATCTCCATTGACTTAAAGTGGACCGAAAGGGCCTAGGAACCCTTTTTTTGACTGGCTGTTTCTCTGCCACCTGATGGTCAAAATGGCCCAAAATTTGGTGTGAATGTAGCTCTGAGCTAGTGCTTTCCAGCCATAGTGGTCCCATAATTGTAGACACAGGGATTGATAACTGCAAGCATTTAAAGCAAATTAAAATCTCCATTGACTTAAAGTGGCCCGAAGGAGCCTAGGAACCCTTTTTTTGACTGGCTGTTTCTCTGCCACCTGATGGTCAAAATGGCCCAAAATTTGGTGTGAATGTAGCTCTGAGCTAGTGCTTTCCAGCCATAGTGGTCCCATAATTGTAGACCACATGGATTGATAACTGCAAGCATTTTAAAGCAAATTAAAATCTCCATTGACTTAAAGTGGACCGAAGGAGCCTAGGAACCCTTTTTTTGACTGGCTGTTTCTCTGCCACCTGATGGTCAAAATGGCCCAAAATTTGGTGTGAATGTAGCTCTGAGCTAGTGCTT
>JAUIMM010002612.1:110000-173923 GCA_031769625.1 Taudactylus pleione | reverse complement strand
TTACCAATAAATCCACCTGTGACCTCCTGACCCCCCTTATCCCCCCATAGTTACCAATACATCCACCCTGTGACCTCCTGACCCCCAATATCCCCCCATAGTTACCAATACATCCACCCTGTGACCTCCTGACCCCCCTTATCCCCCCCATAGTTACCAATACATCCACCCTGTGACCTCCTGACCCCCAATATCCCCCCATAGTTACCAATACATCCACCCTGTGACCTCCTGACCCCCCTTATCCCCCCATGGTTACCAATACATCCACCCTGTGACCTACTGACCCCCTTATCCCCCCATAGTTACCAATAAATCCACCCTGTGACCTCCTGACCCCCAATATCCCCCCATAGTTACCAATACATCCACCCTGTGACCTCCTGACCCCCCTTATCCCCCCATGGTTACCAATACATCCACCCTGTGACCTACTGACCCCCTTATCCCCCCATAGTTACCAATAAATCCACCCTGTGACCTCCTGACCCCCCTTATCCCCCCATAGTTACCAATACATCCACCCTGTGACCTCCTGACCCCCAATATCCCCCCATAGTTACCAATACATCCACCCTGTGACCTCCTGACCCCCCTTATCCCCCCCATAGTTACCAATACATCCACCCTGTGACCTCCTGACCCCCAATATCCCCCCATAGTTACCAATACATCCACCCTGTGACCTCCTGACCCCCCTTATCCCCCCATGGTTACCAATACATCCACCCTGTGACCTACTGACCCCCCTTATCCCCCCATAGTTACCAATAAATCCACCCTGTGACCTCCTGACCCCCAATATCCCCCCATAGTTACCAATACATCCACCCTGTGACCTCCTGACCCCCAATATCCCCCCATAGTTACCAATACATCCACCCTGTGACCTCCTGACCCCCCTTATCCCCCCATGGTTACCAATACATCCACCCTGTGACCTACTGACCCCCTTATCCCCCCATAGTTACCAATAAATCCACCCTGTGACCTCCTGACCCCCCTTATCCCCCCATAGTTACCAATACATCCACCCTGTGACCTCCTGACCCCCAATATCCCCCCATAGTTACCAATACATCCACCCTGTGACCTCCTGACCCCCATATCCCCCCATAGTTACCAATGCATTCACCCTGTGACCTCCTGACCCCCCTTATACCCCCATAGTTACCAATGCATCCACCCTGTGACCTCCTGACCCCCTTATCCCCTCATAGTTACCAATACATCCATCCTGTGACCTCCTGACCCCCAATATCCCCCCATATTTACCAATACATTCACCCTGTGACCTCCTGACCCCTTATCCCCCCATATTTACCAATACATTCACCTTGTGACCTCCTGACCCCCTTATCTCCCCATAGTTACCAATACATCCGCCCTGTGGCCTCCTGACCCCCTTACCCCCCCATATTTACCAATACATCCACCATGTGACCTCCTGACCCCCTTATCCCCCCATATTTACCAATACATCCACCATGTGACCTCCTGACCCCCTTATCCCCCCATAGTTACCAATACATCCACCCTGTGACGTCCTGACCCCCCTTATCCCCCCATAGTTACCAGTACATCCGCCCTGTGACCTCCTGACCCCCTTATCCCCCCATAGTTACCAAAACATCCGCCCTGTGACCTCCTGACCCCCCTTATCCCCCCATAGTTACCAATATATCCACCCTGTGACCTCATGATCCCCTTATCCCCCCATTATTTCCAATACATCCACCCTGTGACCTCCTGACCCCCTTATCCCCCCATAGTTACCAATACATCCACCCTGTGACCTCCTGACCCCCCTTTTCCTCCCATAGTTACCAATACATTCACCCTGTGACCTCCTGATCCCCTTATCCCCCCATAGTTACCAATACATCCACCCTGTGACCTCCTGACCCCCTTATCCCCACACAGTTACCAGTACATTCACCCTGTGACCTCCTGACCCCCTTATCCCCCCATGGTTACCAATACATCCACCCTGTGACCTACTGACCCCCTTATCCCCCATAGTTACCAATAAATCCACCCTGTGACTTCCTGACCCCCCTTATCCCCCCATAGTTACCAATACATCCACCCTGTGACCTCCTGACCCCCTTATCCCCCCATAGTTACCAATACATCCACCCTGTGACCTCCTGACCCCATTATCCCCCCATAGTTACCGATACATCCACCCTGTGACCTCCTGATGCCCATTATCCCCACATAGCTACAAATACATCCACCCTGTGACCTCTTGATCCCGTTATCCCCCCCATAGTTACCAATACATCCACCCTGTGACATCCTGACCCCTTATCCCCCATAGTTACCAATACATCCGCCCTGTGACCTCCTGACGCCCATTATCCCCTCATAGTTACCAATACATCCACCCTGTGACCTCCTGACCCCATTATCCCCCCCCATAGTTACCAATACATCCACCCTGTGACCTCCTGACGCCCATTATCCCCCCATAGTTACCAATACATCCACCCTGTGACCGCCTGACCCCATTATCCCCCCCATTGTTACCAATACATCCACCCTGTGACCTCCTGATGCCAATTGTCCCCCCATAGTTACCAATACATCCACCCTGCGACCTCCTGACCCCATTATCCCCCCATAGTTACCAATACATCCACCCTGTGACCTCCTGACCCCCTTATCCCCTCATAGTTACCAATACATCCACCCTGTGACCTCCTGACCCCCATATCCCCCCATAGTTACCAATACATCTACCCTGTGACCTCCTGACCCCCTTATCCCCCCATAGTTACCAATACATCCACCCTGTGACCTCCTGACCCCATTATCCCCCCCATAGTTACCAATACATCCACCCTGTGACCTCCTGACCCCATTATCCCCCCCATGGTTACCAATACATCCACCCTGTGACCTCCTGACACCCTTTTCCCCCATAGTTACCAATACATCCACCCTGTGACCTCTCACCCCCTTATCCCCCCATAGTTACCAATACATCCGCCCTGTGACCTCCTGACCCCCTTATCCCCCCATAGTTACCAATACATCCACCCTGTGACCTCCTCACCCCTTATCCCCCCATAGTTACCAATATATCCACCCTGTGACCTTCTGACCCCCCTTATGCCCCCATAGTTACCAATACATCCACCCTGTGACCTCCTGACCCCTTTATCCCCCCATAGTTACCAATACATCCAACCTGTGACCTCCTGACCCCCATTATCGCCCCATAGTTACCAAAACATCCACCCTGTGACCTCCTGACCCCCTTATCCCCCCATAGTTACCAATACATCCACCCTGTGACCTCCTGACCCCATTATCCCCCCCATAGTTACCAATACATCCACCCTGTGACCTCCTGATGCCCATTCTCCCCCCATAGTTACCAATACATCCACCCTGTGACCTCCTGACCCCATAATCCCCCCCATAGTTACCAATACATCCACCCTGTGACCTCCTGACCCCCTTATCCCCTCATAGTTACCAATACATCCGCCCTGTGAGCTCCTGACGCACATTATCCCCCCATAGTTACCAATACATCCACCCTGTGACCTCCTGACCCCCTTATCCCCCCATAGTTACCAATATATCCACCCTGTGACCTCATGATCCCCTTATCCCCCCATAGTTTCCAATACATCCACCCTGTGACCTCCTGACCCCCTTATCCCCCCATAGTTACCAATACATCCACCCTGTGACCTCCTGACCCCCCTTATCCTCCCATAGTTACCAATACATTCACCCTGTGACCTCCTGATCCCCTTATCCCCTCATAGTTACCAATACATCCACCCTGTGACCTCCTGACCCCCATATCCCCCCATAGTTACCAATACATCTACCCTGTGACCTCCTGACCCCCTTATCCCCCCATAGTTACCAATACATCCACCCTGTGACCTCCTGACCCCATTATCCCCCCCATAGTTACCAATACATCCACCCTGTGACCTCCTGACCCCATTATCCCCCCCATGGTTACCAATACATCCACCCTGTGACCTCCTGACACCCTTTTCCCCCATAGTTACCAATACATCCACCCTGTGACCTCTCACCCCCTTATCCCCCCATAGTTACCAATACATCCGCCCTGTGACCTCCTGACCCCCTTATCCCCCCATAGTTACCAATACATCCACCCTGTGACCTCCTCACCCCTTATCCCCCCATAGTTACCAATATATCCACCCTGTGACCTTCTGACCCCCCTTATGCCCCCATAGTTACCAATACATCCACCCTGTGACCTCCTGACCCCTTTATCCCCCCATAGTTACCAATACATCCAACCTGTGACCTCCTGACCCCCATTATCGCCCCATAGTTACCAAAACATCCACCCTGTGACCTCCTGACCCCCTTATCCCCCCATAGTTACCAATACATCCACCCTGTGACCTCCTGACCCCATTATCCCCCCCATAGTTACCAATACATTCACCCTGTGACCTCCTGATGCCCATTCTCCCCCCATAGTTACCAATACATCCACCCTGTGACCTCCTGACCCCATAATCCCCCCCATAGTTACCAATACATCCACCCTGTGACCTCCTGACCCCCTTATCCCCCCATAGTTACCAATACATCCGCCCTGTGAGCTCCTGACGCACATTATCCCCCCATAGTTACCAATACATCCACCCTGTGACCTCCTGACCCCCTTATCCCCCCATAGTTACCAATATATCCACCCTGTGACCTCATGATCCCCTTATCCCCCCATAGTTTCCAATACATCCACCCTGTGACCTCCTGACCCCCTTATCCCCCCATAGTTACCAATACATCCACCCTGTGACCTCCTGACCCCCCTTATCCTCCCATAGTTACCAATACATTCACCCTGTGACCTCCTGATCCCCTTATCCCCCCATAGTTACCAATACATCCACCCTGTGACCTCCAGACCCCCTTATCCCCACACAGTTACCAGTACATTCACCCTGTGACCTCTGACCCCCTTATCCCCCCATGGTTACCAATACATCCACCCTGTGACCTACTGACCCCTTTATCCCCCCATAGTTACCAATAAATTCACCCTGTGACCTCCTGACCCCCCTTATCCCCCCATAGTTACCAATACATCCACCCTGTGACCTCCTGACCCCCTTATCCCCCCCATAGTTACCAATACATCCACCCTGTGACCTCCTGACCCCCTTATCCCCCCATAGTTACCAATACATCCACCCTGTGACCTCCTGACCCCATTATCCCCCCATAGTTACCAATACATCCACCCTGTGACCTCCTGACGCCCATTATCCCCACATAGCTACAAATACATCCACCCTGTGACCTCTTGATCCCGTTATCCCCCCCATAGTTACCAATACATCCACCCTGTGACATCCTGACCCCTTATCCCCCTGTTACCAATACATCCACCCTGTGACCTCCTGACCCCATAGTTACCAATACATCCACCCTGTGACCTCCTGACGCCCATTATCCCCCCATAGTTACCAATACATCCACCCTGTGACCGCCTGACCCCATTATCCCCCCCATTGTTACCAATACATCCACCCTGTGACCTCCTGATGCCAATTGTCCCCCCATAGTTACCAATACATCCACCCTGTGACCTCCTGACCCCATTATCCCCCCATAGTTACCAATACATCCACCCTGTGACCTCCTGACCCCCTTATCCCCTCATAGTTACCAATACATCCACCCTGTGACCTCCTGACCCCCATTATCACCCCGATAGTTACCAATACATCCACCCTGTGACCTACTGACCCCCTTATCCCCTCATAGTTACCAATACATCTACCCTGTGACCTCCTGACCCCCTTATCCCCCCATAGTTACCAATACATCCACCCTGTGACCTCCTGACCCCATTATCCCCCCCATAGTTACCAATACGTCCACCCTGTGACCTCCTGACCCCATTATCCCCCCCATGGTTACCAATACATCCACCCTGTGACCTCCTGACACCCTTTTCCCCCATAGTTACCAATACATCCACCCTGTGACCTCTCACCCCCTTATCCCCCCATAGTTACCAATACATCCGCCCTGTGACCTCCTGACCCCCTTATCCCCCCATAGTTACCAATATATCCACCCTGTGACCTCCTCACCCCCTTATCCCCCCATAGTTACCAATACATCCACCCTGTGACCTTCTGACCCCCCTTATCCCCCCATAGTTACCAATACATCCACCCTGTGACCTCCTGACCCCTTTATACCCCCATAGTTACCAATACATCCAACCTGTGACCTCCTGACCCCCATTATCGCCCCATAGTTACCAAAACATCCACCCTGTGACCTCCTGACCCCCTTATCCCCCCATAGTTACCAATACATCCACCCTGTGACCTCCTGACCCCATTATCCCCCCCATAGTTACCAATACATCCACCCTGTGACCTCCTGATGCCCATTCTCCCCCCATAGTTACCAATACATCCACCCTGTGACCTCCTGACCCCATAATCCCCCCCATAGTTACCAATACATCCACCCTGTGACCTCCTGACCCCCTTATCCCCCCATAGTTACCAATACATCCGCCCTGTGAGCTCCTGACGCACATTATCCCCCCATAGTTACCAATACATCCGCCCTGTGACCTCCTGACCCCATTATCCCCCCCATAGTTACCAATACATCCACCCTGTGACCTCCTGACGCCCATTATCCCCCCATAGTTACCAATACATCCACCCTGTGACCTCCTGACCCCATTATCCCCCCCATAGTTACCAATACATTCACCCTGTGACCTCCTGACACCCTAATCCCCCCATAGTTACCAATACATCCACCCTGTGACCTCCTGACCCCCATTATCCCCCCATAGTTACCAATACATCCACCCTGTGACCTCCTGACCCCTTATCCCCCCATAGTTACAATACATCCACCCTGTTGACTCCTGACCCCCATTATCCCCCCATAGTTACCAATACATCCACCCTGTGACCTCCTGACTCCCTTATCCCCCATAGTTACCAATACATCCACCCTGTGACCTCCTGACCCCCTTATCCCCCCATAGTTACCAATGCATTCACCCTGTGACCTCCTGTCCCCCCTTATACCCCCATAGTTACCAATACATCCACCCTGTGACCTCCTGACCCCCTTATCCCCCCATAGTTACCAATACATCCACCCTGTGACCTCCTTACCCCCTTATCCCCTCATAGTTACCAATACATCCATCCTGTGACATCCTGACCCCCATTATCCCCCCATAGTTACCAATACATCCACCCTGTGACCTCCTGACCCCTAATCCCCCCATATTTACCAATACATTCACCTTGTGACCTCCTGACCCCCTTATCTCCCCATAGTTACCAATACATCCGCCCTGTGGCCTCCTGACCCCCTTTCCCCCCCATATTTACCAATACATCCACCATGTGACCTCCTGACCCCCTTATCCCCTCATATTTACCAATACATCCACCATGTGACCTCCTGACCCCCTTATCCCCCCATAGTTACCAATACATCCGCCCTGTTACCTCCTGACCCCCCTTATCCCCCCATAGTTACCAGTACATCCGCCCTGTGACCTCCTGACCCCCTTATCCCCCCATAGTTACCAATACATCCGCCCTGTGACCTCCTGACCTCCCTTATCGCCCCATAGTTACCAATCCATATGCCCTGTGACCTCCTGACCCTCTTAACCCCCATAGTTACCAATATATCCACCCTGTGACCTCCTGACCCCCTTATCCCCCCATTATTTCCAATACATCCACCCTGTGACCTTCTGACCCCCTCATCCCCTCATAGTTACCAATATATCCTCCCTGTGACCTCCTGACCCCCCTTATCCTCCCATAGTTACCAATACAATCACCCTGTGACCTCCTGATCCTCTTATCCCCCCATAGTTACCAATACATCCACCCTGTGACCTCCTGACCCCCTTATCCCCCCATAGTTACCAATACATCCACCCTGTGACCTACTGACCCAATATCCCCCCATAATTACCAATAAATCCACCCTGTGACCTCCTGACCCCCCTTATCCCCCCATAGTTACCAATACATCCACCCTGTGACCTCCTGACCCCCTTATCCCCCCATAGTTACCAATACATCCACCCTGTGACCTCCTGACCCCATTATCCCCCCATAGTTACCAATACATCCACCCTGTGACCTCCTGACGCCCATTATCCCCCCATAGCTACCAATACATCCACCCTGTGACATCCTGACCCCTTATCCCCCATAGTTACCAATACATCCGCCCTGTGACCTCCTGACGCCCATTATCCCCTCATAGTTACCAATACATCCACCCTGTGACCTCCTGACCCCATTATCCCCCCCATAGTTACCAATACATCCACCCTGTGACCTCCTGACCCCATTATCCCCCCCATAGTTACCAATACATCCTCCCTGTGACCTCCTGATGCCCATTATCCCCCCATAGTTACCAATACATCCACCCTGTGACCTCCTGACCCCCTTATCCCCCCATAGTTACCAATAAACCTACCCTGTAACCTCCTGACCGACCTTATCCCCCCATAGTTACCAATACATCCGCGTTGTGACCTCCTAACCCCCCTTATACCCCCATAGTTACCAATACATTCACCCTGAGACCTCCTGACCCCTTATCCCCCCATAGTTTCCAATACATCCACCCTGTGACTTCCTGACCCCCATTATCCCCCCATAGTTACCAATACATCCACCCTAATGACCTCCTGACTCCGTTATCCCCCATAGTTACCAATACATCCATCCTGTGACCTCCTGACCCCCCTTATCCCCCCATAGTTACCAATACATCCACCCTGTGACCTCCTGACCCCCTTATCCCCTCATAGTTACAAATACATCCACCCTGTGACCTCCTGAGCCCCATTATCCCCCCATAGTTACCAATACATCCACCCTGTGACCTCCTGACCCCTTATCCCCCCATATTTACCAATACATTCACCTTGTGACCTCCTGACCCCCTTGTCTCCCCATAGTTACCAATACTTCCGCCCTGTGGCCTCCTGACCCCCTTATCCCCCCATATTTACCAATACATCCACCGTGTGACCTCCTGACCCCCTTATCCCCCCATATTTACCAATACATCCACCGTGTGACCTCCTGACCCCCTTATCCCCCCATATTTACCAATACATTCACCTTGTGACCTCCTGACCCACTTGTCTCCCCATAGTTACCAATACTTCCGCCCTGTGGCCTCCTGACCCCCTTATCCCCCCATATTTACCAATACATCCACCGTGTGACCTCCTGACCCCCCTTATCCCCCCATATTTACCAATACATCCACCATGTGACCTCCTGACCCCCTTATCCCTTCATAGTTACCAAAACATCCACCCTGTGACCTCCTGACCCCCTTATCCCCTCATAGTTTCTAATACATCCACCCTGTGACCTCCTGACCCGCCTTATCCCCCCCATAGTTACTAATACTTCCGCCCTGTGACCTCCTGACCCCCCTTATCCCCCCCCATAGTTACGAATACTTCCGCCCTGTGACCTCCTGACCCCCCTTATCCCCCCATAATTACTTATACTTCCGCCCTGTGACCTCCTGACCCCCCTTATCCCCCATAGTTACCAATACATCCACCCTGTGACCTCCTGACCCCCTTTTCCCCTCATAGTTACCAATACATTCACCTTGTGACCTCCTGACCCCCTTATCCCCTCATAGTTACCAATACATCCACCCTGTGACCTCCTGCCCCCCTTATCCCCCCATAGTTACCAATACATCCACCCTGTGACCTCCTGACCCCCTTTTCCCCTCATAGTTACCAATACATTCACCCTGTGACCTCCTGACCCCCTTATCCCCTCATAGTTACCAATGCATCCACCTTGTGACCTCCTGACCCCCTTATCACCTCATAGTTACCAGTACATCCCCCCTGTGACCTTCTGACCCCCCTTATCTCCCCACAGTTACCAATACATCCACCCTGTGACCTACTGACCCCTTTTCCCCCCATAGTTTCCAATACATCCACTGTTTGACCTCCTGACCCCCTTATCCCCCCATAGTTACCAATACATTTACCCTGTGACCTCCTGACCCCCTTATCCCCCCATAGTTACCAATACATCCACCCTGTGACCTCCTGACCCCCTTATCCCCCCATAGTTACCAATACATCCACCCTGTGACCTCCTGACCCCCTTATCCCCCCATAGTTACCAATACATCCACCCTGTGACCTCCTGACCCCCCTTATCCCCTCATAGTTACCAATACATTCACCCTGTGACCTCCTGACCCCCTTATCCCCCCATAGTTACCAATACATCCGCCCTGTGACCTCTTGACCCCCTTATCCCCCCATAGTTACCAATACATCCACCCTGTGACATCCTGACCCCCCTTATCCCCCCATAGTTTCTAATACATCCACCCTGTGACCTCCTGACCCTCTTATCCCCCCATAGTTACCAATACATCCGCCCTGTGACCTCCTGACCCCCCTTATCCCCCCATAGTTACCAATACATATGCCCTGTGACCTCCTGACCCTCTTATCCCCTCATAGTTTCTAATACATCCACCCTGTGACCTCCTGACCCCCCTTATCCCCCCATAGTTACCAATACATCCACCCTGTGACCTCCTGACCCCCTTATCCCCCCATAGTTACCAATACATCCGCCCTGTGACCTCCTGACCCGCCTTATCCCCCCCATAGTTACTAATACTTCCGCCCTGTGACCTCCTGACCCCCCTTATCCCCCCCATAGTTACGAATACTTCCGCCCTGTGACCTCCTGACCCCCCTTATCCCCCCATAATTACTTATACTTCCGCCCTGTGACCTCCTGACCCCCCTTATCCCCCATAGTTACCAATACATCCACCCTGTGACCTCCTGACCCCCTTTTCCCCTCATAGTTACCAATACATTCACCTTGTGACCTCCTGACCCCCTTATCCCCTCATAGTTACCAATACATCCACCCTGTGACCTCCTGCCCCCCTTATCCCCCCATAGTTACCAATACATCCACCCTGTGACCTCCTGACCCCCTTTTCCCCTCATAGTTACCAATACATTCACCCTGTGACCTCCTGACCCCCTTATCCCCTCATAGTTACCAATACATCCACCTTGTGACCTCCTGACCCCCTTATCACCTCATAGTTACCAGTACATCCCCCCTGTGACCTTCTGACCCCCCTTATCTCCCCACAGTTACCAATACATCCACCCTGTGACCTACTGACCCCTTTTCCCCCCATAGTTTCCAATACATCCACTGTTTGACCTCCTGACCCCCTTATCCCCCCATAGTTACCAATACATTTACCCTGTGACCTCCTGACCCCCTTATCCCCCCATAGTTACCAATACATCCACCCTGTGACCTCCTGACCCCCTTATCCCCCCATAGTTACCAATACATCCACCCTGTGACCTCCTGACCCCCTTATCCCCCCATAGTTACCAATACATCCACCCTGTGACCTCCTGACCCCCCTTTTCCCCTCATAGTTACCAATACATTCACCCTGTGACCTCCTGACCCCCTTATCCCCCCATAGCTACCAATACATCCGCCCTGTGACCTCCTGACCCCCTTATCCCCCCATAGTTACCAATACATCCACCCTGTGACCTCCTGAC
The DNA here is from genome assembly GCA_031769625.1 of Taudactylus pleione. Taxonomy (NCBI): domain Eukaryota; kingdom Metazoa; phylum Chordata; class Amphibia; order Anura; family Myobatrachidae; genus Taudactylus; species Taudactylus pleione. The sequence goes on along the minus strand of JAUIMM010002612.1, from coordinate 162,273 downwards.
CCCCCTTATCCCCCCATAGTTTCTAATACATCCACCCTGTGACCTCCTGACCCTCTTATCCCCCCATAGTTACCAATACATCCGCCCTGTGACCTCCTGACCCCCCTTATCCCCCCATAGTTACCAATACATATGCCCTGTGACCTCCTGACCCTCTTATCCCCCCATAGTTACCAATATATCCACCCTGTGACCTCCTGACCCCCTTATCCCCCCATAGTTTCCAATACATCCACCCTGTGACCTCCTGACCCCCTTTTCCCCTCATAGTTACCAATACATTCACCTTGTGACCTCCTGACCCCCTTATCCCCTCATAGTTACCAATACATCCACCCTGTGACCTCCTGCCCCTCTTATCCCCCCATAGTTACCAATACATCCACCTTGTGACCTCCTGACCCCCTTTTCCCCTCATAGTTACCAATACATTCACCCTGTGACCTCCTGACCCCCTTATCCCCTCATAGTTACCAATACATCCACCTTGTGACCTCCTGACCCCCTTATCCCCCATAGTTACCAATACATCCACCGTGTGACCTCCTGACCCCCTTATCACCTCATAGTTACCAGTACATCCGCCCTGTGACCTTCTGACCCCCCTTATCTCCCCACAGTTACCAATACATCCACCCTGTGACCTACTGACCCCTTTTCCCCCCATAGTTTCCAATACATCCACTGTTTGACCTCCTGACCCCCTTATCCCCCCATAGTTACCAATACATTTACCCTGTGACCTCCTGACCCCCTTATCCCCCCATAGTTACCAATACATCCACCCTGTGACCTCCTGACCCCCTTATCCCCCCATAGTTACCAATACATCCACCCTGTAACCTCCTGACCCCCTTATCCCCCCATAGTTACCAATACATCCACCCTGTGACCTCCTGACCCCCCTTATCCCCTCATAGTTACCAATACATTCACCCTGTGACCTCCTGACCCCCTTATCCCCCCATAGTTACCAATACATCCGCCCTGTGACCTCCTGACCCCCTTATCCCCCATAGTTACCAATACATCCACCCTGTGACCTCCTGACCCCCCTTATCCCCCCATAGTTTCTAATACATCCACCCTGTGACCTCCTGACCCTCTTATCCCCCCATAGTTACCAATACATCCGCCCTGTGACCTCCTGACCCCCCTTATCCCCCCATAGTTACCAATACATATGCCCTGTGACCTCCTGACCCTCTTATCCCCCCATAGTTACCAATATATCCACCCTGTGACCTCCTGACCCCCTTATCCCCCCATAGTTTCCAATACATCCACCCTGTGACCTCCTGACTCCCTTATCCCCCCATAGTTACAAATACATCCACCCTGTGACCTCCTGACCCCCCTTATCCACCCATAGTTACCAATACATTCACCCTGTGACCTCCTGACCCCCTTATCCCCCCATAGTTACCAATACATCCACCCTGTGACCTCCTGACCCCCTTATCCCCCCATAGTTACCAATACATTCACCCTGTGACCTCCTGACCCCCTTATCCCCCCATAGTTACCAATACATCCACCCTGTGACCTCCTGACCCCCTTATCCCCCCATAGTTACCAATACATCCACCCTGTGACCTCCTGAACCCCCTTTACCCCCCATAGTTACCAATACATTCTCCCTGTTACCTCCTGACCCCCTTATCCCCCCATAGTTACCAATACATCTGCCCTGTGACCTCCTGACCCCCCCTTATCCCCCCATAGTTACCAATACATTCACTCTGTGACCTCCTGACCCCCAATATCCCCCCATAGTTACCAATACATCCACCCTGTGACCTCCAGACCCCCTTATCCCCCAGTTACCAATACATCCACCCTGTGACCTCCTGACCCCCTTATCCCCCCATAGTTACCAATACATCTGCCCTGTGACCTCCTGACCCCCTTATCCCCCCGTAGTTACCAATACATCTGCCCTGTGACCTCCTGACCCCCTTATCCCCCATAGTTTCCAATACATCCACCATGTGACCTCCTGACCCCCTTATCCCCCCATAGTTACCAATATATCCGCCCTGTGACCTCCTGACCCCCCTTATCCCCCCATAGTTACCAATACATATGCCCTGTGACCTCCTGACCCCCTTATCACCCCATAGTTACCAATATATATATATTTAGACTTATCTTGCACCCTGGGCATCGGCACCGGTTGCACTTCGCTCCTTACAGCCATACAATCAATCATTATATAAACATGGACGTATGGCAAAATATTCTGCTTTAATGGGATAATGTATGTCTTGTACATATCATACTGTCTCCTGTACAGGGGGCCCTGAGATTTACTCCTCAGTCCGAGTCCGTACCCTTCTACCAGGTACTACATTCTCTGCTCCCAAATGTCTTACAGAATCTCTTATTTCTACTGCAGGGTCCATAGGGTATCCACATGATACCATGGGGTATAATGATGACGTCAGGCATCGGGCACCACAGAGTTAAGTTTTTCCATCCTCCCAGGATGCACTGGGGTCCCTCTCCTATACCCCGCCCCCGATCCTCAGGCACTCAGTTTTCGTCGGTGCCCGCTCGTAGTCGGAGCACCTGTACAGAGGGGGGCTATTTGATGGCCCCTGAAGTTTTTTTTCAAGACAGCTGTGGCTGTACATCTAGAGTGTCTGGCATGGCCAGTCAGTGCTGTCATCCATGTTGACACTCCTCCACCCCGCTGGTACCAGAACGCCGGTACTGATCCGGGGATCCTGGTGGGTAACGGGTCACAGCTAGCGGTGATCCCAGTTACCAGGACTGTGGCCGGATTTACGAGGGACAGGTAAGCGGCTGGGTCCCGTGGCGGTCCCGCTGCAAACGGCCTCTCCTCAGCGGTCTGAGCCAGTGCAGCCGCTCCTCCCCGGACTCCGCCTCCTCCTCTGCTCCTCAGCGGCCATCCTTTTACAAGGTGCGGCAAACGTTGCTGGAGCTGAACGCTGTCATCATGGTCCGGGTCCCCCCTGCATACCTCTCCTCCGCAGTAGCAGATCAGAGTATGCGGCGCTGTTTCCTACCAGACTCTGTGTCTGTGTAGTTGAGCTCAGCGCTGATAGTGCAGGGTTTATTCTGCATTGTATGTTACTTTATGCTAGCGCTGCTGCCTGTACTGTATTTGTCTGTCAGCCATTTTACCTATCCCTGTTCTTCTCTGCTAAAGACCTTGCGGTGCGGTGTCGCAGGGGGGGTTATACCTCACTACTACTGTGTTGTCTGTGAGGTGTGTCACGTACCTTTTTAAGTGTCACTCATCATGTCTGACAGTGAGCGTGATTTTCCCCTGCGTCCAAAATATACCGTATGTCATGTACAATTGGTGGAGGGTGATGGACACTCTGAGGGGTTATGTAAGGCGTGTTTTCTCCTCTCACGCCCTATGACTGTCTCTGCACTTGTGCAGGAACCTCCCTGGGCTTGTTTCGCTAATGCGCTTACAAGCCTTGTGGGCCAGCTAGCGACGCCCCCTGCGTTTCCCCATATGGGGTTTTCACAGCAGTCAATGGTGTCGTCCCCCACACAGGGTTTTCCTAGACAGTTAGTGGTACCCCAGAGTCTCCCACTTTCGCCCCCCCAGGTCACTCAGGAGCCTGCGTGGGTGAGCTCCCTGTCCACTACGGTGCAACACCTGTCAGACGTATTACAGGGGGAGTCATCATTACGGCCGCATAAGCGATCGCCGCAATCTCAGACTGATCACTATGATCAGGATGATGTGTCATCCGATGACGTAGAAATGTTTGACCTTTCTGACCAGGAGCCTTTCCGTACGAAAGAGAAGAAGTCTAAGGTATATATACCAGCCTTATACGTACGGACTTGGTTATTGAAGATGTTGAACCCCGTGGCCAAATCAAAATATGCCTTTTTCAAGGATGTCAAAGGTGACGCTACGGTATTTCCCCTATCCGGTCAGCTAGTGGATCATCTGGAGGAAGTGTGGAAAACTCTGGGTAAACGTTACCAGCCTCAAAGGCGCTTGGCGGTGGCATATCCCTTTGCGTAAAATTATTTCTCCGTGGGAAACCCCTCCACAAGTGGATTCTCATGTCACACGTCTAGTGAAGCGTGCTACTTTGCCCATGCCCTCCATGTTCCTCCTTAAAAGATCTTACGGATCACAAGGTTGAAATATGTCTCAAATCCATGTTTTCCTTGAAGTTGGGGTGTGCAGACCGGCTATGGCCGTGTGCTGGGTGGCTAGAGCCATGGAGCGTTGGGCTGATACGTTGGAGGAGTCTCTGGACACGGACTCAGCACCTGAACAGGTGGAGTTGGTGGGTAATCTCAGGGACTCTGCCACCTACATTAATGAGGCAGCCTTGGATATAGGCCTTCTTGCTTCTAGGATCTCCTCGGCAGCAGTGGCAGCTCGTCGCACCTTGTGGTTGCGTTCTTGGAATGCGGATATTGATTCCAAGAATGGTTTGGAGGGTTTACCCATTAATAGAGAAGTCCTTCTTGGCCCTGATCTGGACAAAATTGTGACTACTCTGGCGGCAGCTAAGTCTGCATGCCTGCCATTGGCTACTATCCAATCAGGGTCAGGCTCTTCGTCCTTTCGGCCCTATAGAACCCAGAGTAAGTCCAGGGTCAGTCCTTTCCGAGGCAGACTGCTGCCAAGAAACCTACAAAGCCAAAGAAGCAGGCTTGGAGTACCAGACGTCCTGCTCCCAAGTCCGACGACAAGCCGACTTCTTCAATTTGCCCAAAGCTGGTATCTGACCACTTCAGACACGTGGGTAAGAGAAGTAGTTTCGCAGGGGTACGCACTTTCCTTCCGGCGGAAGCCTCCCAGCCATTTTTTCACCACGGGTATTCAGTCCAATCAGGACAAGGCCCTGGAGTTCAAGAAGGTATTGCGCTCTATGCTCCAGGATGGGGTCATAGTGTATTACTCCACTCTTTTTCTGGTACAGAAACCCAATGGGTCCTCCCGGCCAATACTCAATCTCAAATCCCTCAACTTTTGAGGGTTCCTCAGTTCAGGATGGAGACTCTGCGTACCAGCTTCCTAGCAATGGAGCCTGGGGACTTCATGGTGTCGCTGGATATTCAGGATGCTTACCTGCATATCCTTATTGTCTCAGTGCACCAGCGTTTCCTCAGGTTTGCAGTGGTCAACAACCATTTCCAGTTTCAGGCGCTGCCTTTTGGTCTGGCCACAGCGCCTCGAGTGTTTACCAAAGTTATGGCAGTTATGGCAGCTCACCTGCGGATGCAGGGGGTTCATTGTTGCCGTAACTGGACGACCTCTTGTTTTTGGCGGAGTCTCCAGAGAAACTTCAGCACCATCTTGACTGTCTCTGTGTTGCAGACTCACGGCTGGCTGATAAATTGGAAGAAGTCCTCCCTGGTGCCATCACAGAGGATGCTCCATCTCAGAGCTCTATTGGACTCCCAACATCAGAGAATCTTGGTGACAGAGGACAAGATCTCTGCGTTCCAGGCAAAAGTTTGCATTTGCCTGCGGAGTCGCCGGGTGTCTATTCACTCAGCGATGAGGTTACTGGGTTCCATGGTGTCGATGTTCGACATGGTGGAGTTTGCCCAGTTCCATTCCAGACCTCTGCAGAAGTTGATCCTCTAAAGATGGAATGGGTCGCCCCAGTGGATAAAGTCACAGACAATGGTGCTTCCCCCGGAGGTACGTCTGTCTCTGGCCTGGTGGCTACAGACTACTCACCTGAACAGGGGGCGCCCCTTTTGGATTGCGGACTGGGTCCTTCTGACGACGGACGCCAGGCTCTGAGGCTGGGAAGCAGTGACGGGTCCTCGCTTCTTCCAGGGAAGGTGGACTCTGTCAGAAGCTGCTCTTCCAATAAACATATTGGAACTTCGGGCAGTGTTCAACTCTCTCCAGCAGGCAAGACAAGTCCTACACGGGAGGGCCATGCAGGTTCATTCAGACAACGCCACCACGGTGGCTAATATAAACTACCAAGGAGGGACCCACAGTCAGGCGGCTCTGACAGAAGTGTCCCGCATTCTAGCTTGGGCGGAAAGACATCTCACTGCAATATTGGCAGTGTTCATACCAGGAGTCCTCAACTGGGAAACAGACTTTCTCAGACGTCAAGATGTGCATCCAGGACAGTGGTCTCTTCACCAGAAGGTGTTTCAGCTACTGGTGAACAAGTGGGGCCTACCGGAGATAGATCTCATGGCCTCCCGACACAACAACAAACTGCCGGTGTTCGGGTCAAGAACAAGAGATGTAAAAGCTTATCTAGTGGACGCCCTGTCGGTCAGTTGGACCTTCCAGTATGCGTACCGCTTCCCTCTGTTCTCTCTTCTTCCTCGAGTGATACGCAAATTCAAGCAAGAAGGCGGCACACTCCTACTGATAGCTCCAGCGTGGCCCAGACCGCACTGGTACTCAGACCTTCGGAGTCTCTCAGTGGACACTTCGATGCTGTTGCCTCAACGTCCGGACCTGTTATCTCAGGGTCCTTGTCATCATCCAGACCTGGGTCGGCTGTCTTTGACGGCGTGACTACTCAGTCTGCCCTCTTGAGGTCCAGAGGGTTTTCCAGCTCGGTGGTTAACACCATGTTACGAGGTCGGAAGCCTTCATCTGCCAGCATTTACCATCGGGTATGGCGGGCTTTCTTTCTGTGGTGTCGCCCAAGAGGCTATGCTCCTCAGTTCTTTTGTTTATCCAGGGTGCTGGCTTTCCCACAGGTAGGTTTAGATCAAGGTCTTCGCCTTGCTTCTCTGAAGGTGCAGGTGTCTGCCCTATCTATATGGTTTCAGCGTAGGACTGCTACACTACCTGATGTCCGTACTTTTATGCAAAGTGTACTGCGTATTCAGCCTCCCTTTGTTCCACCTGTGGCGCCTTGGGATTTGGCTGTGGTCCTAAAGGTGCCCACACATATACCGATGTGCTCACGATACGATTTTATGGCCAATTTCCTCATGAACTTTCACGGGAGCTCCCTTGCCGTCATGATCACGATTTTGGAAAAAAGACACCCAATCTGTCCTACGATCTCATGATCTATCGGATCGTACGCATCGTGAGATTGGCCATAACAAATCGTGAGTTGAAAAAAAAATAATACAGGCTCTTGACTATTGGAGGGAAATTTAAATAGCCATAACAATGGGAGGGGCTAGCTTGGGAGTATAAAAAAAGCAGGCACCCTAAACTCTGTGTACATTCTTATCTGCTACTAGATGAGGCTAGGTGTATTCCTGCTAAATCCAGTACATTGCTACTGTGCTCTTTGTATTTGGCTTGCCTTATACAAAGTTTATTCTACCTGCAAGTGTGTGCTACCTACCTGCATTCTATCCTGTTCCTGAATTCTGTACTGATGCGTCCCTATCAGTATAAAGTGTTGGTCGCTGAAGCCGGGGTCCGGGAGATTAGGAAGAGGGCCCAGCAAAGAAGGACGAGAGCATGCTGGACCAAGGAGTGGCTGCTACAAAGGGATACCCGCTCTCACATGTCCCTGCTGATGGAGATCAAGGAGAACAACCCAGAGGACTATCGGAACTACCTGCGCATGGATGACGCCAGCTTCCAAGAATTGCTGCATCTGGTGACCCCCCCACATCAAGAGACAGGACACAAGGTGGCGGAGGGCAATCCCTGCTGAAGACAGACTGGTGGCTACCCTAAGGTACCTGGCTACAGGAAGGTCACTGGAAGACCTGAAGTTTGGGACACTCATCTCACCTCAGTCCTTGGGCATCATCATTCCGGAGACCTGCAAAGCCATTGTAAAAGTGCTACAGTACCAGTATTGCAAAGTAAGTTAAAAAAAAACACCACACATTGGTTTCTTGTGTAAAGAAAATTTTTATTTTTATTTTTTTCTAAAACAAAGAAAAAAATAGCCTTCATTTAGTACAATGTGCACTGACCTGCAGGCAACTGAAAGTGTGCACTAAACTGTGTGCAAAATACTTTTTTTATTACAACTTTACAAAAGAACATTATCACCAAATGTTATGAATCCCAATAGGTAGCTGGCTGTATGTGATAGGGTGGGTCAGACGCCAGTTTGAACAGGCCAATACACACATGGCACAAGTACACATTGTGGCGACGGCTTCCAGCTATGTGTACTTGTGCCATGTGCATAGTGACCTTGTTCAAATGGCGTCATCACCACCCTATCCCATGCAGCAAGCACCTATTGGAATTCATAAAATTTGGTGATATTACAATATAGAAAAAATTTACATCTCTGTATATTGGGGCGACTCATCTGCTGCATCCAGCAGAGCATTATACAAGGTGGTGCTGGTGCTTGGGGTGCTTGGTGGGGGAGTAATATCTAACTGGGCAGGGGGGGGGTGGACATACCTATTTGGGTCAGGGGAAAATAGCATTGGTTCTGCAATGTATGTCGAATTTGAGATATTTTTGCTCATACAGCGACTCAAGAGGTCGTAGTTTAACCTTAAAAAATTTCTTTGGATATCTGCATCCAGATTTCTCAATGTGCTGTTCACATGAGCTGTGAAATCATCTATTGCATCTGGGGGTTTCTGCAGCAGCCGTTCTGCATTTTGTAAAAAATGGTCCTCTCGTTCTGTAAAATTCTCCTTTCTGCCTTTTTTTTTCTTTTTTTGGGGTTGTTGAGAAGATGAGGGTCCAGGTGGAACTTGAGTTTCCACTTGTGTGCTATTCTCCGGATTACTGTCGCCACTGAGCAGACTGAGGTCCGGTGTTGATGTTAAATCAGGGTCTTGGGTGGGAGTCTATATAGGAAAAAAAGATATAAAAAATATTATAGTCATGTTTTAACATCTTTTTTACTATTTTTACAGTTTCCTAACACCGTGGAGGAGGGGACCAGCATCGTGGAAGATTTTGAACAACGTTGGAATTTCCCTAACTGCGGAGGAGCCATCGATGGGAAACACATCCGCATCAACCCACCTGCCAACACCGGATCATATTACTACAACTATAAAGGCTTCTTCAGCATCGTTCTCATGGCAGTGGTGAATGCCAACTACGAATTTCTGTTTGTGGATGTCGGCAAGAATGGCCCTGCTTCGGATGGTGGATCCTTCAAAAAGACGGCTTTCTACCAGAGACTCGCCAACAAAACCCTCAACCTGCCCTCACTGGACCAGACAAAGCACGGCCTAAATTACGTTTTCGTTGCAGACGAGGCTTTTGCATTACATGAACATGTGATAAAGCCATTTGCACACAGGGGCCTGACCAGAGAGAAAAGGATCTACAACTACCGTCTATCCCAGGCACGGCGCTTTGTGGAAAATGAGTTTGGAATAATGAGCAACCGCTTCCGCATTTTCCACACCACCATCAATCTACATGTGGAGAAGATAGACTGGGTCGTGATGGTATGCTGTGTGCTGCACAACTTTCTGCGAAGAAAATCTACTCAACGAGGACCAGTTCCAGCTAGACCAGAAGATGTAGGACCCCTGGAGGACATTGAACATTTGACATCTGTGTCTGCACCAACAACTACAACAACATCCACCGCACGCGCCAAAGAAGTGAGGGAGGAGTACATGACCTATTTCAATGGACCAGGTGCTGTACCATGGCAGGAGGACTGTCTGTGAACTACTGACTAAATTGGACATTTGGGATTTAATAACAAAAACGTTAAGGATTTTGGTTTAAACTGTGTCACTACTTACCAAGACTTCTGCAACCTCCTCATCTCCCTCACGCTCAGACATCAAGATGATTGATTCCCTTTGAGGCTCTTGTTCACTGATGAATTACATCATTTGGTAGTACCACAGCGCAGGAGTATATATTTCATCTGTAGCCGCTCCTGATTTTTTGGAGTCATCCACCTTCTTTTTTTCTTTGATGTATACTGTCCTGAGATTTTGAATCTTTTGCCGTACAGTTTTCAGGTCTGCATCAGATATGTATTTTTTTGTATACACCAACAGTTCCTCTAGTGCGGCCAACTTCTGCGACTTATTGTGGTACTTCCGAGAACTGATCTTCCACACTTCCTTCGAGTGCAGGATTTCAATGAATCCTGTAACGAATTCACGTTCAGAATCCATGGACATTATCTATGAATAAGAAAAAAAAGGACATTTAAATATTTGTGTATATAGTTTTGTAAAATGTAATGTTGTTATAGTTCACATTTTTAATGTTTAATATTTTCTTTTTTACAGGTTGTTAATGGTTTGTTATGGTATTCTAATCGTGTTTTCTTTTACAGGAATGTTATGTGTTTATTGCTTGGTAATATAATGTTTTTCTTTGTTTGGCAGTATGGGTTTTCCACCTTTGGGCCTGTCGTTGTGGTAGAACTACAGATCCCAAGATGCCCTAAAAACAGTTTCAAAGGTGGGTGGCAGGTCATCCTGGGATCTGTAGTTCCACAACAGCTGGAGACCGAAAGGTAGAAGACCCCCAGCTTTAAATAATGTGTGTTTTTAAATGTAATGTATGGTGTTTTTTTTGTAAAAAACGTGTTTATTTATTTATTTGAGGTATTACACACATTGGTGGGCAGTGGGAGCTTAATGCATGACCCAGCCACCGCCCGCCTCAATACGGCGGGCGGTGGCTGGGTCATGCATTTATTACCTGGAGGCATACATTGGTGGGCAGTGGGGGAGCTTAATGCATGACCCAGCCACCGCCCGCCTCAATACGGCGGGCGGTGGCTGGGTCATGCATTTATTACCTGGGGGCATTCATTGGTGGGCAGTGGGGGAGCTTAATGCATGACCCAGCCACCGCCCGCCTCAATACGGCGGGCGGTGGCTGGGTCATGCATTTATTACCTGGGGGCATACATTGGTGGGCAGTGGGAGCTTAATGCATGACCCAGCCACCGCCCGCCTCAATACGGCGGGCGGTGGCTGGGTCATGCATTTATTACCTGGGGCATACATTGGTGGGCAGTGGGAGCTTAATACATGACCCAGCCACCGCCCGCCTCAATACGGCGGCCGGTGGCTGGGTCATGCATTTATTACCTGGGGGCACACATTGGTGGGCAGTGGGGAGCACATATTGGTGGTCAGTGTGGTTGTATTAAACTGTACCAATACTCACCAAAACTTGTCCAAAACAAGACTACAGTGTGCAGGCTCCCAAAGTGAGATTGTCTTGCTCCATACACGATGCTGCACAAGATGGCAATGGGGCGTGTCCAGGCTTCTGTCAGTCAAATTCCGCATTGTGTGATTAATCGTACGATTCATCGTGAGGAAAAAAACCCTCACGATCGGCATCCATTGTGTTCATGGTTGGCTAATCTGCCCTACAGCACGGCAGATCAGAAGATGCGATATACGACTAGCGGGGACGCACATCGGCATCGTGCTTGTGAGTATAAACTCACGATTTGTACTTTTTTTACCCGATTCGTCAAAATCGGCCAAATCGTGTAAAATGTCGCTATGTGTGCGGGCACCTTAAGAGCTCTTCAAGGACCTCCATTTGAACCACTGGGCTCAGTGGATTTGAAATGGCTTACTCTTAAAATGGTGTTTCTTCTGGCCATTGCTTCAGCCAGAAGGGTCTCAGAATTGGGGGCTCTATCATGTCGACCTCCATTTCTTATTTTTCATAGAAACAGAGCTGTGCTTCGCACTCGCCCTGGTTTTCTCCCGAAGGTGGTATCTAGTTTCCATATCAACGAGGAAATTATTGTGCCGGCCTTTAATTCACCGGACCTCTCGGTTGGTGAGGCCACCTTGGATGTGGTGCGGGCCTTAAAACTTTATGTTGACCGCACTGCTTCTTTTAGGAAGTCGGACTCTTTGTTTGTCCTTTATGACTTCTGGAAGAAGGGTTGGCCTGCCATTAAGCAAATGTTGGCAGGATGGATTCGCTTGGCTATTTCTGAAGCTTATGTTCATGAAGGCCTTCCTGTTCCATCTTCTGTTAGGGCTTATTCCACTAGGTCTGTGGGTCCTTCTTGGGCAGCTAGGTGTGGCGCCTCGGCGGTTCAGCTGTGCAAGGCTGCCACGTGGTCATCTGTCCATACTTTCGTACGGTATTATGCCTTTGATACCTACGCCTCTCAGGATGCTTCCTTCGGGCGGCGGATTCTCCTTTCAGCACAGGAGCGTCCCCACCCTTAAAGGATACTGCTTTGGAACATCCCCAAGGTATCCTATGGACACTGCAGTAGAAAATAAGAGATATAGTAAGAACTTACCCTAGTTATCTCTATTTCTACGAAGTCCATAGGGTTCCACAGGACTCCCGCCCTGTTGCACCTGTACTGCAGATGGGCTTTACTCTGGACACCGGTTTTTCCGTCTCCTTCTGGTGAGAATGTGATTTCTTGTGTGTTCCGGATCTTTCTTCTCTCTCTTTTCTCCTCCTCCGGCCTAAAGCTTGTGACGTAACTAATTGCCTGAGGCTCAGGGGCGGGGTATAGGAGGGGGACCCCAGTGCATCCTGGGAGGATGAAAAACTTAACTCTGTGGTGCCCGATGCCTGACGTCATCACCTATACCCCAAGGTATCCTGTGGAACCCTATGGACTTCGTAGAAATAGAGGTAACAAGGGTAAGTTCTTACCATATCTCTTATTTTCATTTGTCATTGACAGTTATAAAGTCCTAAGAGGTAGTTTAGCATTGGAGGCTGGTGCGCTGCGGAACGCAGATTCCGGATTATCAGGAACCTGTGCAGGACCTGTTCTGCACATGTGATTGCATGCAGACTCGTGACCGGTGGTCACAATGGTTATCCCAGCCTACGACCATGGTCCCAGGGCTTGGATGGCAAATGCATCAAGGTGTGTGAGACACTTCCAGCTGCTTCGGTATATTTGCAAGGACAGAATTGCAAAGCTGCATGTATGCAATCACCCCATAGTGTGCAATCACCCGCATAGTGTGCAATCACCCCCATAGTGTGCAATCACCCCCATAGTGTGCAATCACCCCATAGTGTGCAATCACCCCCATAGTGTGCAATCACCCCAGTGTGCAATCACCCCCATAGTGTGCAATCACCCCCATAGTGTGCAATCACCCCCATAGTGAGCAATTACCCCCATAGTGTGCAATCACCCCCATAGTTTCTGACAAAACGCGTCAGTGAACACTGTACAGAGGAGGAATAAGACAAGACATAGGGCTCAATGTAATAATGAGCCTTGGCCCCTTTAGCACTTACTACAGAGGTTGTGAGCTTTGGAGCTCATTCAAACCCGCTCGCTAAGATGCAAACGCTCGCTGCTGCCGATGGTTTGCAGTGTGTATGCATTGTGTGCGTCCGCATACCTTAGCGAAAGTTCACAATGCGGTCGCTCGATGCGCATAGACAGCCCAGCAGAGCAAGTGACAGGGGAAGCCGTTTGTAGGTGGTAACAGGAGCTGGCCATTAAAAACGGGTGATGGAGGTGCAAACGCAAGCGTGCCTGAGCCTCTCAATGACGTGTTAGAGGTGTGCATAATTATAGGACAGCATCATAGTATACGTCACCTGGCTGGTTTTTACACTGAAGTGTTCGCAGTGCTTGCGGAAGTTATGGTCAACCTCAAAGGCTAAGATGGCATCCGATGTTACCCGATGTACCGATGGTCACAAACACTTCCAGGACATGACGTGCACAAGTGGGCTGGTGGGTGTCTGCATACACTATGGGGCAGATTATATTAGCCGCGGGATTTACCACTCTTGCCATTCCTGGAGAGAAAGGTAAGCAGGAGATATCTGTGATACTAGTGTATGGGGACAGCGGGCCATTCCGGGAGAGAAAGGTAAGCAGGAGATATCTGTGATACTAGTGTATGGGGACAGCGGCCATTCCAGGGGAGAAAGGTAAGTAGGAGATATCTGTGATACTAGTGTATGGGGACAGCAGCCATTCCGGGAGAGGAAGGTAAGCAGGAGATATCTGTGATACTAGTGTATGGGGACAGTGGGCCATTCCGGGAGAGAAAGATAAGCAGGAGATATCTGTGATACTAGTGTATGGGGACAGCGGGCCATTCCGGGAGAGAAAGGTAAGCAGGAGATACCTGTGATACTAGTGTATGGGGACAGTGGGCCATTCCGGGAGAGGAAGGTAAGCAGGAGATATATGTGATACTAGTGTATGGGGACAGCGGGCCATTCCGGGAGAGGAAGGTAAGCAGGAGATATATGTGATACTAGTGTATGGGGACAGCGGGCCATTCCGGGAGAGGAAGGTAAGCAGGAGATATCTGTGATACTAGTGTATGGGGACAGCGGGCCATTCCGGGAGAGGAAGGTAAGCAGGAGATATATGTGATACTAGTGTATAGGGACAGCGGCCATTCCGGGAGAGAAAGGTAAGCAGGAGATGTCTGTGATACTAGTGTATGGGGACAGTGGCCCTTCCGGGAGAGAAAGGTAAGCAGGAGATACCTGTGATACTAGTGTATAGGGACAGCGGCCATTCCGGGAGAGAAAGGTAAGCAGGAGATATCTGTGATACTAGTGTATGGGGACAGCGGGACATTCCAGGAGAGAAAGGTAAGCAGGAGATATCTGTGATACTAGTGTATGGGGACAGTGGGCCATTCCGGGAGAGGAAGGTAAGCAGGAGATATCTGTGATACTAGTGTATGGGGACAGTGGGCCATTCCGGGAGAGAAAGGTAAGCAGGAGATATCTGTGATACTACTATATGGGGACAGGGGGCCATTCCGGGAGAGAAAGGTAAGCAGGAGATATATGTTATACTAGTGTATGGGGACAGCGGGCCATTCCGGGAGAGGAAGGTAAGCAGGAGATATCTGTGATACTAGTGTATGGGGACAGCAGGCCATTCCGGGAGTGGAAGGTAAGCAGGAGATATCTGTGATACTAGTGTATGAGGACAGCGGCCATTCTGGGAGAGGAAGGTAAGCAGGAGATATCTGTGATACTAGTGTATGGGGACAGCGGTCAATCCGGGAGAGGAAGGTAAGTAGGAGATATCTGTGATACTAGTGTATGGGGACAGCGGGACATTCCGGGAGAGGAAGGTAAGCAGGAGATATCTGTGATACTAGTGTATGGGGACAGCGGGCCATTCCGGGAGAGGAAGGTAAGTAGGAGATATCTGTGATACTAGTGTATGGGGACAGCAGGCCATTCCGGGAGAGGAAGGTAAGTAGGAGATATCTGTGATACTAGTGTATGGGGACAGCGGGACATTCCGGGAGAGGATGGTAAGTAGGAGATATCTGTGATACTGACAGCATTTAATGAGAAGTTTCAGGGCTCCTATATGGAATACATTCCTTACCTGTCCTTCCAGCGGAGATTCCCTAGGGGCGTACTACCCTTCTCTGCCTATCCTAAATGTTTCGCGTTAGACACAGACTTACTCCATTGTCTTTGGGACTGTCCTGTGAGCCGAAGCTTTAGGCTGTTATACGCTATGCTGTGGTCACAGCTACATCCGTTTACTCTAGAGGGGGACATTTTAGGAATGTTCCCTCGGGGTCAGCGAGTATGTAGTGGAGGCAGAAACCTATTAGCTGTCATTGGTAATAACTGGATACAGCTCTCTCCCCCCACTCTGCATTTATAGCGTCACATTCTCCATACTGAGTGGTTGGAGGATATATTAGTGCAGAAGGAAACCAGATGATTGTCTGATGCTCTTTCCCCTCTACTACCAAATATTCAGCGCCCTCCGGCACCCAGGGTCCCCCATACTGACCTCCCCATTGCTGTACCCTGCACCTAACTGCACACGTCCCCTGGGAGAAGTATACCTTATCTATATACCCTGAGTACAGACCCCATGGATCGATAACCACAAGCATTTCAATTAAATGAAAATCTCCATTGACTTAAAGCAGGGCCGGAGGAGTTTTGTACCCTTTATTTGACCGGCTTTTTCTCCGCTGCCTGAAGGTCAAAATGGCCCACAATCGGTGTGCAGTTAGCTCTGAACAAGTGCTTTCCAGCGATACTGGTCCTATAATTTTAGACCCCATGGATCGAAAATCGCAAGCATTTAAAGCAAATTAAAATCTCCATTGACTTAAAGCAGGACCGGAGGAGTTTTGTAACCTTACTTTGACCGGCTGTTTCTCCGCCGCCTGAAGGTCAAAATGGCCCAAAATTGGTGTGAAGTTAGCTCTGAACAAGTCCTTTCCAGGCATACTGGTCCTGTAATTTTAGACCCCATGGATCGATAATCGCAAGCTTTTAAAGCAAATTAAAATCTCCATTGACTTAAAGCGGGACCGGAGGAGTTTTGTATTTTTTTCATTTGACCGGCTATTTCTCCGCCGGCTGAAGGTCAAAATGGCCCACAATCGGTGTGCAGTTAGCTCTGAACAAGTGCTTTCCAGCGATACTGGTCATATAATTTTAGACCCCATGGATCGATAATCGCAAGCATTTAAAGCAAATTAAAATCTCCATTGACTTAAAGCATAGTACAATGTTATGAATATGATACCAGCCATGAGATATTACTCTTATAGTGCACATTGCCTCTATTATACCATGGCCTTGTGATTCCTAGCCTGGGATTGTATACTCACCAGTGTCTGCTGCTTGTGCTGTAATATAAGTTTGTTGGAAAATAAATAAATGAATGTAAAATACTCTGTGACTATGCCTAAGCAGCCCTGCGGGGTGACCGGAGCAGGGAACGCCCTGACTGTCCCCGAGAACCGGGGAAGGTGTAAGTGGTGATACTGGCCATGATGGCTGCTCTTGTCCCTGCACGGGGAAGGCGTAAGTGGTGATACTGGCCATGACGGCTGCTCTATTCCCTGCACAGGGAAGGTGTAAGTGGTGATACTGGCCATGACGGCTGCTTTTGTCCCCGCACGGGGAAGGTGTAAGTGGTGATACTTGCCATGACGGCTGCTTTTGTCCCCGCAAGGGGAAGGTGTAAGTGGTGATACCGGCCATGACGGCTGCTCTTGTCCCTGCACGGGGAAGGTGTAAGTGGTGATACCGGCCATGACGGCTGCTCTTGTCCCTGCACGGGGAAGGTGTAAGTGGTGATACCGGCCATGACGGCTGCTCTTGTCCCTGCATGGGGAAGGTGTAAGTGGTGATACCGGCCATGACGGCTGCTCTATTCCCTGCACGGGGAAGGTGTAAGTGGTGATACTGGCCATGACGGCTGCTCTTGTCCCTGCACGGAGAAGGTGTAAGTGGAGATACTGGCCATGACGGCTGCTCTTGTCCCTGCATGGGGAAGGTGTAAGTGGTGATGCCGGCCATGATGGCTGCTCTTGTCCCTGCACAGGGAAGGTGTAAGTGGTGATACCGGCCATGACGGCTGGTCTTGTCCCTGCACGGGGAAGGTGTAAGTGGTGATACCGGCCATGACGGCTGCTCTTGTCCCTGTACGGGGAAGGTGTAAGTGGTGATACTGGCCATGATGGCTGCTCTTGTCCCTGCACAGGGAAGGTGTAAGTGGTGATACAGGCCATGACGGCTGCTCTTGTCCCTGCACGGGGAAGGTGTAAGTGGTGATACCGGCCATGACGGGTGCTCTTGTCCCTGCACGGGGAAGGTGTAAGTGGTGATACCGGCCATGACGGCTGCTCTTGTCCCTGCACGGGGAAGGTGTAAGTAGTGATACTGGCCATGACGGCTGCTCTTGTCCCTGCACGGGGAAGGTGTAAGTGGTGATACTGGCCATGACCGCTGCTCTTGTCCCTGCACGGGGAAGGTGTAAGTGTTGATACCGGCCATGACGGCTGCTCTTGTCCCTGCACGGGGAAGGTGTAAGTGGTGATACTGGCCATGACGGCTGCTCTTGTCCCTGCACGGGGAAGGTGTAAGTGGTGATACCGGCCATGTCGGCTGCTCTTGACCCTGCACGGGTAAGGTGTAAGTGGTGATACCGGCCATGACGGCTGCTCTTGTCCCTTCACGGGGATGGTGTAAGTGGCGATACCAGCCATGACGGCTGCTCTTGTCCCTGCACAAGGAAAGTGTAAGTGGTGATACTGGCCATGATGGCTGCTCTTGTCCCTGCACGGGGAAGGTGTAAGTGATAATACCGGCCATGACGGCTGCTCTTGTCCCTGCACGGGGAAGGTGTAAGTGGTGATACTGGCCATGACGGCTGCTCTTGTCCCTGCAGGGGGAAAGTGTAAGTGGTGATACTGGCCATGATGGCTGCTCTTGTCCCTGCACGGGGAAGGTGTAAGTGGTGATACTGGCCATGACGGCTGCTCTTGTCCCTGCAAGGGGAAGGTGTAAGTGGTGATACCAGCCATGAAGGCTGCTCTTGTCCCTGCATGGGGAAGGTGTAAGTGGTGATACTGGCCATGACGGCTGCTCTTGTCCCTGCACGGGGAAGGTGTAAGTGGTGATACTGGCCATGACGGCTGCTCTTGTCCCTGCACGGGGAAGGTGTAAGTGGTGATACCGGCCATGACGGCTGGTCTTGTCCCTGCATGGGGAAGGTGTAAGTGGTGATACTGGCCATGACGGCTGCTCTTGTCCCTGCACGGGGAAGGTGTAAGTGTTCATACCAGCCATGACGGTTGCTCTTGTCCCTGCACGGGGAAGGTGCAAGTAGTGATACTGGCCATGACGGCTGCACTTGTCCCTGCACGGGGAAGGTGTAAGTGGTGATACCGGCCATGACGGCTGCTCTTGTCCCTGCACCGGGAAGGTGTAAGTGGTGATACCGGCCATGTCGGCTGCTCTTATCCCTGCACGGGTAAGGTGTAAGTGGTGATACCGGCCTTGACGGCTGCTCTGGTCCCTGCACAGGGATGGTGTAAGTGGTGATACTGGCCATGACGGCTGCTCTTGTCCCTGCATGGGGAAGGTGTAAGTGGTGATGCCGGCCATGATGGCTGCTCTAGTCCCTGCACAGGGAAGGTGTAAGTGGTGATACCGGCCATGACGGCTGCTCTTGTCCCTGCACGGGGAAGGTGTAAGTGCAGATACTGGCCATGACGGCTGCTCTTGTCCCTGCATGGGGAAGGTGTAAGTGGTGATGCCGGCCATGATGGCTGCTCTTGTCCCTGCACAGGGAAGGTGTAAGTGGTGATACCGGCCATGACGGCTGGTCTTGTCCCTGCACGGGGAAGGTGTAAGTGGTGATACCGGCCATGACGGCTGCTCTTGTCCCTGTACGGGGAAGGTGTAAGTGGTGATACTGGCAATGATGGCTGCTCTTGTCCCTGCACAGGGAAGGTGTAAGTGGTGATACAGGCCATGACGGCTGCTCTTGTCCCTGCACGGGGAAGGTGTAAGTGGTGATACCGGCAATGACGGCTGCTCTTGTCCCTGCACGGGGAAGGTGTAAGTGGTGATACCGGCCATGACGGCTGCTCTTGTCCCTGCACGGGGAAGGTGTAAGTGGTGATACTGGCCATGACGGCTGCTCTTGTCCCTGCACGGGGAAGGTGTAAGTGGTGATACTGGCCATGACCGCTGCTCTTGTCCCTGCACGGGGAAGGTGTAAGTGTTGATACCAGCCATGACGGCTGCTCTTGTCCCTGCACGGGGAAGGTGTAAGTGGTGATACTGGCCATGACGGCTGCTCTTGTCCCTGCACGGGGAAGGTGTAAGTGGTGATACCGGCCATGTCGGCTGCTCTTGACCCTGCACGGGTAAGGTGTAAGTGGTGATACCGGCCATGACGGCTGCTCTTGTCCCTTCACGGGGATGGTGTAAGTGGCGATACCAGCCATGATGGCTGCTCTTGTCCCTGCACAAGGAAGGTGTAAGTGGTGATACTGGCCATGACGGCTGCTCTTGTCCCTGCACGGGGAAAGTGTAAGTGATAATACCGGCCATGACGGCTGCTCTTGTCCCTGCACGGGGAAGGTGTAAGTGGTGATACTGGCCATGACGGCTGCTCTTGTCCCTGCAGGGGGAAAGTGTAAGTGGTGATACTGGCCATGATGGCTGCTCTTGTCCCTGCACGGGGAAGGTGTAAGTGGTGATACTGGCCATGACGGCTGCTCTTGTCCCTGCACGGGGAAGGTGTAAGTGGTGATACTGGCCATGACGGCTGCTCTTGTCCCTGCAGGGGGAAAGTGTAAGTGGTGATACTGGCCATGATGGCTGCTCTTGTCCCTGCACGGGGAAGGTGTAAGTGGTGATACTGGCCATGACGGCTGCTCTTGTCCCTGCAAGGGGAAGGTGTAAGTGGTGATACCGGCCATGACGGCTGCTCTTGTCCCTGCATGGGGAAGGTGTAAGTGGTGATACTGGCCATGACAGCTGCTCTTGTCCCTGCACGGGGAAGGTGTAAGTGGTGATACTGGCCATGACGGCTGCTCTTGTCCCTGCACGGGGAAGGTGTAAGTGGTGATACCGGCCTTGACGGCTGCTCTTGTCCCTGCACGGGGAAGGTGTAAGTGGTGATACTGGCCATGACGGCTGCTCTTGTCCCTGCACGGGGAAGGTGTAAGTGTTCATACCAGCCATGACGTTTGCTCTTGTCCCTGCACGGGGAAGGTGCAAGTAGTGATACTGGCCATGACGGCTGCTCTTGTCCCTGCACTGGGAAGGTGTAAGTGGTGATACCGGCCATGACGGCTGCTCTTGTCCCTGCACCGGGAAGGTGTAAGTGGTGATACCGGCCATGTCGGCTGCTCTTGTCCCTGCATGGGTAAGGTGTAAGTGGTGATACCGGCCTTGACGGCTGCTCTGGTCCCTGCATGGGGATGGTGTAAGTGGTGATAACGGCCATGACGGCTGCTCTTGTCCCTTTACGGGGAAAGTGTAAGTGGCGATACTGGCCATGACGGCTGCTCTTGTCCCTTTACAGGGAAAGTTTAAGTGGCGATACCGGCCATGACGGCTGCTCTTGTCCCTGCACAGGGAAGGTGTAAGTGGTGATACAGGCCATGACGGCTGCTCTTGTCCCTGCAGGGGGAAGGTGTAAGTGGTGATACTGGCCGTGAAGGCTGCTCTTGTCCCTGTACGGGGAAGGTGTAAGTGGTGATACCGGCCATGACGTCTGCTCTTGTCCCTGCACGGGGAAGTTGTAAGTGGTGATACTGGCCATGACGGCTGCTCTTGTCCCTGCACGGGGAAGTTGTAAGTGGTGATACTGGCCATGACGGCTGCTCTTGTCCCTGTATGGGGAAGGTGTAAGTGGTGATACCGGCCATGACGGCTGCTCTTGTCCCTGCACGGGGAAGGTGTTAGTGGTGATACCGGCCATGACGTCTGCTCTAGTCCCTGCACAGGGAAGGTGTAAGTGGTGATACCGGCCATGACGGCTGCTCTTGTCCCTGCACGGGGAAGGTGTAAGTGGTGATACTGGCCATGAACGCTGCTCTTGTCCCTGCATGGGGAAGGTGTAAGTGATGATGCCGGCCATGATGGCTGCTCTTGTCCCTGCACAGGGAAGGTGTAAGTGGTGATACCGGCCATGACGGCTGGTCTTGTCCTGCACGGGGAAGGTGTAAGTGGTGATACCGGCCATGACGGCTGCTCTTGTCCCTGTACGGGGAAGGTGTAAGTGGTGATACTGGCCATGATGGCTGCTCTTGTCCCTGCACAGGGAAGGTGTAAGTGGTGATACTGGCCATGACGGCTGCTCTTGTCCCTGCACGGGGAAGGTGTAAGTGGTGATACCGGCCATGACGGCTGCTCTTGTCCCTGCACGGGAAAGGTGTAAGTGGTGATACCGGCCATGACGGCTGCTCTTGTCTTTGCACGGGGAAGGTGTAAGTGGTGATACTGGCCATGACGGCTGCTCTTGTCCCTGCACGGGGAAGGTGTAAGTGGTGATACTGGCCATGACCGCTGCTATTGGCCCTGCACGGGGATGGTGTAAGTGTTGATACCAGCCATGATGTCTGCTCTTGTCCCTGCACGGTGAAGGTGTAAGTGGTGATACTGGCCATGACGGCTGCTCTTGTCCCTGCACAGGGAAGGTGTAAGTGGTGATACCGGCCATGTCGGCTGCTCTTGACCCTGCACGGGTAAGGTGTAAGTGGTGATAATGGCCATGACGGCTGCTCTTGTCCCTTCACGGGGATGGTGTAAGTGGTGATACCGGCCATGACGGCTGCTCTTGTCCCTTTACGGGGAAAGTGTAAGTGGTGATACCGGCCATGACGGCTGCTCTTGTCCCTTTACGGGGAAAGTGTAAGTGGCGATACCGGCCATGACGGCTGCTCTTGTCCCTGCAGGGGGAAGGTGTAAGTGGTGATACTGGCCATGACGGCTGCTCTTGTCCCTGTACGGGGAAGGTGAAAGTGGTGATACCGGCCATGACGTCTGCTCTTGTCCCTGCACGGGGAAGGTGTAAGTGGTGATACCGGCCATGACGGCTGCTCTTGTCCCTGCACGGGGAAGGTGTAAGTGGTGATACCGGCCATGACGGCTGCTTTTGTCCCTGCACGGGGAAGGTGTAAGTGGTGATACTGGCCATGACGGCTGCTCTTGTCCCTGCACGGGGAAGGTGTAAGTGGTGATACTGGCCATAACGGCTGCTCTTGTCCCTGCACGGGGAAGGTGTAAGTGGTGATACTGGCCATGACGGCTGCTCTTGTCCCTGCACGTGGAAAGTGTAAGTGGTGATACTGGCCATGACGGCTGCTCTTGTCCCTGCACAAGGAAGGTGTAAGTGGTGACACTGGCCATGACGGCTGCTCTTGTCCCTGCACGGGGAAGGTGTAAGTGATAATACCGGCCATGACGGCTGCTCTTGTCCCTGCATGGGGAAGGTGTAAGTGGTGATACTGGCCATGACGGCTGCTCTTGTCCCTGCAGGGGGAAAGTGTAAGTGGTGATACTGGCCATGATGGCTGCTCTTGTCCCTGCACGGGGAAGGTGTAAGTGGTGATACTGGCCATGACGGCTGCTCTTGTCCCTGCAAGGGGAAGGTGTAAGTGGTGATACCGGCCATGACGGCTGCTCTTGTCCCTGCATGGGGAAGGTGTAAGTGGTGATACTGGCCATGACGGCTGCTCTTGTCCCTGCACGGGGAAGGTGTAAGTGGTGATACTGGCCATGACGGCTGCTCTTGTCCCTGCACGGGGAAGGTGTAAGTGGTGATACCGGCCATGACATCTGCTCTTGTCCCTGCACGGGGAAGGTGTAAGTGGTGATACTGGCCATGACGGCTGCTCTTGTCTCTGCACGGGGAAGGTGTAAGTGTTCATACCAGCCATGACGGTTGCTCTTGTCCCTGCATGGGGAAGGTGCAAGTAGTGAGACTGGCCATGACGGCTGCTCTTGTCCCTGCACGGGGAAGGTGTAAGTGGTGATACCGGCCATGACGGCTGCTCTTGTCCCTGCACCGGGAAAGTGTAAGTGGTGATACCGGCAATGTCGGCTGCTCTTGTCCCTGCACGGGTAAGGTGTAAGTGGTGATACCGGCCTTGATGGCTGCTCTGGTCCCTGCACGGGGATGGTGTAAGTGGTGATACCGGCCATGACGGCTGCTCTTGTCCCTTTACGGGGAAAGTGTAAGTGGCGATACTGGCCATGACGGCTGCTCTTGTCCCTTTACAGGGAAAGTTTAAGTGGCGATACCGGCCATGACGGCTGCTCTTGTCCCTGCACAGGGAAGGTGTAAGTGGTGATACAGGCCATGACGGCTGCTCTTGTCCCTGCAGGGGGAAGGTGTAAGTGGTGATACTGGCCGTGACAGCTGCTCTTGTACCTGTACGGGGAAGGTGTAAGTGGTGATACCGGCCATGACGTCTGCTCTTGTCCCTGCACGGGGAAGTTGTAAGTGGTGATACTGGCCATGACGGCTGCTCTTGTCCCTGCACGGGGAAATTGTAAGTGGTGATACTGGCCATGACGGCTGCTCTTGTCCCTTTACGGGGAAAGTGTAAGTGGTGATACCGGCCATGACGGCTGCTCTTGTCCCTTTACGGGGAAAGAGTAAGTGGTGATACCGGTCATGACGGCTGCTCTTGTCCCTGCAGGGGGAAGGTGTAAGTGGTGATACTGGCCATGACGGCTGCTCTTGTCCCTGTACGGGGAAGGTGTAAGTGGTGATACCGGCCATGACGTCTGCTCTTGTCCCTGCACGGGGAAGGTGTAAGTGGTGATACCGGCCATGACGTCTGCTCTTGTCCCTGCACGGGGAAGGTGTAAGTGGTGATACCGGCCATGACGGCTGCTCTTGTCCCTGCACGGGGAAGGTGTAAGTGGTGATACCGGCCATGACGGCTGCTCTTGTCCCTGCATGGGGAAGGTGTAAGTGGTGATACCGGCCATGACGGCTGCTCCTGTACCTGCACGGGGAAGGTGTAAGTGGTGATACTGGCCATGACGGCTGCTCTTGTCCCTGCACGGGGAAGGTGTAAGTGGTGATACTGGCCATGACGGCTGCTCTTGTCCCTGCACGGGGAAGTTGTAAGTGGTGATACTGGCCATGACGGCTGCTCTTGTCCCTGTATGGGGAAGGTGTAAGTGGTGATACCGGCCATGACGGCTGCTCTTGTCCCTGCACGGGGAAGGTGTTAGTGGTGATACCGGCCATGACGTCTGCTCTAGTCCCTGCACAGGGAAGGTGTAAGTGGTGATACCGGCCATGACGGCTGCTCTTGTCCCTGCACGGGGAAGGTGTAAGTGGTGATACTGGCCATGACCGCTGCTCTTGTCCCTGCATGGGGAAGGTGTAAGTGGTGATGCCGGCCATGATGGCTGCTCTTGTCCCTGCACAGGGAAGGTGTAAGTGGTGATACCGGCCATGACGGCTGGTCTTGTCCTGCACGGGGAAGGTGTAAGTGGTGATACCGTCCATGACGGCTGCTCTTGTCCCTGTACGGGGAAGGTGTAAGTGGTGATACTGGCCATGATGGCTGCTCTTGTCCCTGCACAGGGAAGGTGTAAGTGGTGATACTGGCCATGACGGCTGCTCTTGTCCCTGCACGGGGAAGGTGTAAGTGGTGATACCGGCCATGACGGCTGCTCTTGTCCCTGCACGGGAAAGGTGTAAGTGGTGATACCGGCCATGACGGCTGCTCTTGTCCTTGCACGGGGAAGGTGTAAGTGGTGATACTGGCCATGACGGCTGCTCTTGTCCCTGCATGGGGAAGGTGTAAGTGGTGATACTGGCCATGACGGCTGCTCTTGTCCCTGCACGTGGAAAGTGTAAGTGGTGATACTGGCCATGACGGCTGCTCTTCTCCCTGCACAAGGAAGGTGTAAGTGGCGATACCAGCCATGACGGCTGCTCTTGTCCCTGCACAAGGAAGGTGTAAGTGGTGACACTGGCCATGACGGCTGCTCTTGTCCCTGCACGGGGAAGGTGTAAGTGATAATACCGGCCATGACGGCTGCTCTTGTCCCTGCATGGGGAAGGTGTAAGTGGTGATACTGGCCATGACGGCTGCTCTTGTCCCTGCAGGGGGAAAGTGTAAGTGGTGATACTGGCCATGATGGCTGCTCTTGTCCCTGCACGGGGAAGGTGTAAGTGGTGATACTGGCCATGACGGCTGCTCTTGTCCCTGCAAGGGGAAGGTGTAAGTGGTGATACCGGCCATGACGGCTGCTCTTCTCCCTGCATGGGGAAGGTGTAAGTGGTGATACTGGCCATGACGGCTGCTCTTGTCCCTGCACGGGGAAGGTGTAAGTGGTGATACTGGCCATGACGGCTGCTCTTGTCCCTGCACGGGGAAGGTGTAAGTGGTGATACCGGCCATGACGGCTGCTCTTGTCCCTGCACGGGGAAGGTGTAAGTGGTGATACTGGCCATGACGGCTGCTCTTGTCTCTGCACGGGGAAGGTGTAAGTGTTCATACCAGCCATGACGGTTGCTCTTGTCCCTGCATGGGGAAGGTGCAAGTAGTGATACTGGCCATGACGGCTGCTCTTGTCCCTGCACGGGGAAGGTGTAAGTGGTGATACCGGCCATGACGGCTGCTCTTGTCCCTGCACCGGGAAAGTGTAAGTGGTGATACCGGCAATGTCGGCTGCTCTTGTCCCTGCACGGGTAAGGTGTAAGTGGTGATACCGGCCTTGATGGCTGCTCTGGTCCCTGCACGGGGATGGTGTAAGTGGTGATACCGGCCATGACGGCTGCTCTTGTCCCTTTACGGGGAAAGTGTAAGTGGCGATACTGGCCATGACGGCTGCTCTTGTCCCTTTACAGGGAAAGTTTAAGTGGCGATACCGGCCATGACGGCTGCTCTTGTCCCTGCACAGGGAAGGTGTAAGTGGTGATACAGGCCATGACGGCTGCTCTTGTCCCTGCAGGGGGAAGGTGTAAGTGGTGATACTGGCCGTGACAGCTGCTCTTGTACCTGTACGGGGAAGGTGTAAGTGGTGATACCGGCCATGACGTCTGCTCTTGTCCCTGCACGGGGAAGTTGTAAGTGGTGATACTGGCCATGACGGCTGCTCTTGTCCCTGCACGGGGAAGTTGTAAGTGGTGATACTGGCCATGACGGCTGCTCTTGTCCCTTTACGGGGAAAGTGTAAGTGGTGATACCGGCCATGACGGCTGCTCTTGTCCCTTTACGGGGAAAGAGTAAGTGGTGATACCGGTCATGACGGCTGCTCTTGTCCCTGCAGGGGGAAGGTGTAAGTGGTGATACTGGCCATGACGGCTGCTCTTGTCCCTGTACGGGGAAGGTGTAAGTGGTGATACCGGCCATGATGTCTGCTCTTGTCCCTGCACGGGGAAGGTGTAAGTGGTGATACCGGCCATGACGTCTGCTCTTGTCCCTGCACGGGGAAGGTGTAAGTGGTGATACCGGGCATGACGGCTGCTCTTGTCCCTGCACGGGGAAGGTGTAAGTGGTGATACCGGCCATGACGGCTGCTCTTGTCCCTGCATGGGGAAGGTGTAAGTGGTGATACCGGCCATGACGGCTGCTCTTGTCCCTGCACGGGGAAGGTGTAAGTGGTGATACTGGCCATGACGGCTGCTCTTGTCCCTGCACGGGGAAGGTGTAAGTGGTGATACTGGCCATGACGGCTGCTCTTGTCCCTGCACGGGGAAGTTGTAAGTGGTGATACTGGCCATGACGGCTGCTCTTGTCCCTGTATGGGGAAGGTGTAAGTGGTGATACCGGCCATGACGGCTGCTCTTGTCCCTGCACGGGGAAGGTGTTAGTGGTGATACCGGCCATGACGTCTGCTCTAGTCCCTGCACAGGGAAGGTGTAAGTGGTGATACCGGCCATGACGGCTGCTCTTGTCCCTGCACGGGGAAGGTGTAAGTGGTGATACTGGCCATGACCGCTGCTCTTGTCCCTGCATGGGGAAGGTGTAAGTGGTGATGCCGGCCATGATGGCTGCTCTTGTCCCTGCACAGGGAAGGTGTAAGTGGTGATACCGGCCATGACGGCTGGTCTTGTCCTGCACGGGGAAGGTGTAAGTGGTGATACCGGCCATGACGGCTGCTCTTGTCCCTGTACGGGGAAGGTGTAAGTGGTGATACTGGCCATGACGGCTGCTCTTGTCCCTGCAAGGGGAAGGTGTAAGTGGTGATACCGGCCATGACGGCTGCTCTTCTCCCTGCATGGGGAAGGTGTAAGTGGTGATACTGGCCATGACGGCTGCTCTTGTCCCTGCACGGGGAAGGTGTAAGTGGTGATACTGGCCATGACGGCTGCTCTTGTCCCTGCACGGGGAAGGTGTAAGTGGTGATACCGGCCATGACGGCTGCTCTTGTCCCTGCACGGGGAAGGTGTAAGTGGTGATACTGGCCATGACGGCTGCTCTTGTCTCTGCACGGGGAAGGTGTAAGTGTTCATACCAGCCATGACGGTTGCTCTTGTCCCTGCATGGGGAAGGTGCAAGTAGTGATACTGGCCATGACGGCTGCTCTTGTCCCTGCACGGGGAAGGTGTAAGTGGTGATACCGGCCATGACGGCTGCTCTTGTCCCTGCACCGGGAAAGTGTAAGTGGTGATACCGGCAATGTCGGCTGCTCTTGTCCCTGCACGGGTAAGGTGTAAGTGGTGATACCGGCCTTGATGGCTGCTCTGGTCCCTGCACGGGGATGGTGTAAGTGGTGATACCGGCCATGACGGCTGCTCTTGTCCCTTTACGGGGAAAGTGTAAGTGGCGATACTGGCCATGACGGCTGCTCTTGTCCCTTTACAGGGAAAGTTTAAGTGGCGATACCGGCCATGACGGCTGCTCTTGTCCCTGCACAGGGAAGGTGTAAGTGGTGATACAGGCCATGACGGCTGCTCTTGTCCCTGCAGGGGGAAGGTGTAAGTGGTGATACTGGCCGTGACAGCTGCTCTTGTACCTGTACGGGGAAGGTGTAAGTGGTGATACCGGCCATGACGTCTGCTCTTGTCCCTGCACGGGGAAGTTGTAAGTGGTGATACTGGCCATGACGGCTGCTCTTGTCCCTGCACGGGGAAGTTGTAAGTGGTGATACTGGCCATGACGGCTGCTCTTGTCCCTTTACGGGGAAAGTGTAAGTGGTGATACCGGCCATGACGGCTGCTCTTGTCCCTTTACGGGGAAAGAGTAAGTGGTGATACCGGTCATGACGGCTGCTCTTGTCCCTGCAGGGGGAAGGTGTAAGTGGTGATACTGGCCATGACGGCTGCTCTTGTCCCTGTACGGGGAAGGTGTAAGTGGTGATACCGGCCATGATGTCTGCTCTTGTCCCTGCACGGGGAAGGTGTAAGTGGTGATACCGGCCATGACGTCTGCTCTTGTCCCTGCACGGGGAAGGTGTAAGTGGTGATACCGGGCATGACGGCTGCTCTTGTCCCTGCACGGGGAAGGTGTAAGTGGTGATACCGGCCATGACGGCTGCTCTTGTCCCT
This sequence comes from Taudactylus pleione, assembly GCA_031769625.1. Taxonomy (NCBI): domain Eukaryota; kingdom Metazoa; phylum Chordata; class Amphibia; order Anura; family Myobatrachidae; genus Taudactylus; species Taudactylus pleione. The sequence goes on along the minus strand of JAUIMM010002612.1, from coordinate 133,651 downwards.
GCATGGGGAAGGTGTAAGTGGTGATACCGGCCATGACGGCTGCTCTTGTCCCTGCACGGGGAAGGTGTAAGTGGTGATACTGGCCATGACGGCTGCTCTTGTCCCTGCACGGGGAAGGTGTAAGTGGTGATACTGGCCATGACGGCTGCTCTTGTCCCTGCACGGGGAAGTTGTAAGTGGTGATACTGGCCATGACGGCTGCTCTTGTCCCTGTATGGGGAAGGTGTAAGTGGTGATACCGGCCATGACGGCTGCTCTTGTCCCTGCACGGGGAAGGTGTTAGTGGTGATACCGGCCATGACGTCTGCTCTAGTCCCTGCACAGGGAAGGTGTAAGTGGTGATACCGGCCATGACGGCTGCTCTTGTCCCTGCACGGGGAAGGTGTAAGTGGTGATACTGGCCATGACCGCTGCTCTTGTCCCTGCATGGGGAAGGTGTAAGTGGTGATGCCGGCCATGATGGCTGCTCTTGTCCCTGCACAGGGAAGGTGTAAGTGGTGATACCGGCCATGACGGCTGGTCTTGTCCTGCACGGGGAAGGTGTAAGTGGTGATACCGGCCATGACGGCTGCTCTTGTCCCTGTACGGGGAAGGTGTAAGTGGTGATACTGGCCATGATGGCTGCTCTTGTCCCTGCACAGGGAAGGTGTAAGTGGTGATACTGGCCATGACGGCTGCTCTTGTCCCTGCACGGGGAAGGTGTAAGTGGTGATACCGGCCATGACGGCTGCTCTTGCCCCTGCACGGGAAAGGTGTAAGTGGTGATACCGGCCATGACGGCTGCTCTTGTCCTTGCACGGGGAAGGTGTAAGTGGTGATACTGGCCATGACGGCTGCTCTTGTCCCTGCACGGGGAAGGTGTAAGTGGTGATACTGGCCATGACCGCTGCTATTGGCCCTGCACGGGGATGGTGTAAGTGTTGATACCAGCCATGATGTCTGCTCTTGTCCCTTTACGGGGAAAGTGTAAGTGGCGATACCGGCCATGACGGCTGATCTTGTCCCTGCAGGGGGAAGGTGTAAGTGGTGATACTGGCCATGACGGCTGCTCTTGTCCCTGTACGGGGAAGGTGAAAGTGGTGATACCGGCCATGACGTCTGCTCTTGTCCCTGCACGGGGAAGGTGTAAGTGGTGATACCGGCCATGACGGCTGCTCTTGTCCCTGCACGGGGAAGGTGTAAGTGGTGATACCGGCCATGACGGCTGCTTTTGTCCCTGCACGGGGAAGGTGTAAGTGGTGATACTGGCCATGACGGCTGCTCTTGTCCCTGCACGGGGAAGGTGTAAGTGGTGATACTGGCCATAACGGCTGCTCTTGTCCCTGCACGGGGAAGGTGTAAGTGGTGATACTGGCCATGACGGCTGCTCTTGTCCCTGCACGTGGAAAGTGTAAGTGGTGATACTGGCCATGACGGCTGCTCTTCTCCCTGCACAAGGAAGGTGTAAGTGGCAATACCAGCCATGACGGCTGCTCTTGTCCCTGCACAAGGAAGGTGTAAGTGGTGACACTGGCCATGACGGCTGCTCTTGTCCCTGCACGGGGAAGGTGTAAGTGATAATACCGGCCATGACGGCTGCTCTTGTCCCTGCATGGGGAAGGTGTAAGTGGTGATACTGGCCATGACGGCTGCTCTTGTCCCTGCAGGGGGAAAGTGTAAGTGGTGATACTGGCCATGATGGCTGCTCTTGTCCCTGCACGGGGAAGGTGTAAGTGGTGATACTGGCCATGACGGCTGCTCTTGTCCCTGCAAGGGGAAGGTGTAAGTGGTGATACCGGCCATGACGGCTGCTCTTGTCCCTGCACGGGGAAGGTGTAAGTGGTGATACTGGCCATGACGGCTGCTCTTGTCCCTGCACGGGGAAGGTGTAAGTGGTGATACTGGCCATGACGGCTGCTCTTGTCCCTGCACGGGGAAGGTGTAAGTGGTGATACCGGCCATGACGGCTGCTCTTGTCCCTGCACGGGGAAGGTGTAAGTGGTGATACTGGCCATGACGGCTGCTCTTGTCTCTGCACGGGGAAGGTGTAAGTGTTCATACCAGCCATGACGGTTGCTCTTGTCCCTGCATGGGGAAGGTGCAAGTAGTGATACTGGCCATGACGGCTGCTCTTGTCCCTGCACGGGGAAGGTGTAAGTGGTGATACCGGCCATGACGGCTGCTCTTGTCCCTGCACCGGGAAAGTGTAAGTGGTGATACCGGCAATGTCGGATGCTCTTGTCCCTGCACGGGGAAGGTGTAAGTGGTGATACCGGCCTTGATGGCTGCTCTGGTCCCTGCACGGGGATGGTGTAAGTGGTGATACCGGCCATGACGGCTGCTCTTGTCCCTTTACGGGGAAAGTGTAAGTGGCGATACTGGCCATGACGGCTGCTCTTGTCCCTTTACGGGGAAAGTGTAAGTGGTGATACCGGCCATGACGGCTGCTCTTGTCCCTTTACGGGGAAAGAGTAAGTGGTGATACCGGTCATGACGGCTGCTCTTGTCCCTGCAGGGGGAAGGTGTAAGTGGTGATACTGGCCATGACGGCTGCTCTTGTCCCTGTACGGGGAAGGTGTAAGTGGTGATACCGGCCATGACGTCTGCTCTTGTCCCTGCACGGGGAAGGTGTAAGTGGTGATACCGGCCATGACGTCTGCTCTTGTCCCTGCACGGGGAAGGTGTAAGTGGTGATACCGGCCATGACGGCTGCTCTTGTCCCTGCACGGGGAAGGTGTAAGTGGTGATACCGGCCATGACGGCTGCTCTTGTCCCTGCATGGGGAAGGTGTAAGTGGTGATACCGGCCATGACGGCTGCTCTTGTCCCTGCACGGGGAAGGTGTAAGTGGTGATACTGGCCATGACGGCTGCTCTTGTCCCTGCACGGGGAAGGTGTAAGTGGTGATACTGGCCATGACGGCTGCTCTTCTCCCTGCACAAGGAAGGTGTAAGTGGCGATACCAGCCATGACGGCTGCTCTTGTCCCTGCACAAGGAAGGTGTAAATGGTGATACTGGCCATGACGGCTGCTCTTGTCCCTGCACGGGGAAGGTGTAAGTGATAATACCGGCCATGACGGCTGCTCTTGTCCCTGCACGGGGAAGGTGTAAGTGGTGATACTGGCCATGACGGCTACTCTTGTCCCTGCACAGGGAATGTGTAAGTGGTGATACTGGCCATGACGGCTGCTCTTGTCCCTGCACGGGGAAGGTGTAAGTGGTGATTCCGGCCATAACGGCTGCTCTTGTCCCTGCATGGGGAAGGTGTAAGTGGTTATACCGGCCATGACGGCTGCTCTTGTCCCTGCACGGGGAAGGTGTAAGTGGTGATACCGGCCATGACGGCTGCTCTTGTCCCTGCACGGGGAAGGTGTAAGTGGTGATACTGGCCATGACGGCTGCTCTTGTCCCTGCACGGGGAAGGTGTAAGTGTTGATACCAGCCATGACGGCTGCTCTTGTCCCTGCACGGGGAAGGTGCAAGTAGTGATACTGGCCATGACGGCTGCTCTTGTCCCTGCACGGGGAAGGTGTAAGTGGTGATACCGGCCATGACGGCTGCTCTTGTCCCTGCACCGGGAAGGTGTAAGTGGTGATACCGGCCATGTCGGCTGCTCTTGTCCCTGCACGGGGAAGGTGTAAGTGGTGATACCGGCCATGACGACTGCTCTTGTCCCTGCAGGGGGAAGGTGTAAGTGGTGATACCGGCCATGATGGCTCATCTTGTCCCTGCACCGGGAAGGTGTAAGTGGTGATACCGGCCATGTCGGCTGCTCTTGTCCCTGCACGGGGAAGGTGTAAGTGGTGATACCGGCCATGACGACTGCTCTTGTCCCTGCAGGGGGAAGGTGTAAGTGGTGATACCGGCCATGATGGCTCATCTTGTCCCTGCATGGGGAAGGTGTAAGTGGTGATACTGGCCATGACGGCTGCTCATGTCCCTGCACGGGGAAGGTGTAAGTGGTGATACTGGCCATGACGGCTGCTCTTGTCCCTTAACGGGGAAAGTGTAAGTGGTGATACTGGCCATGACGGCTGCTCTTGTCCCTGCACGGGGGTGGTGTAAGTGGTGATACCGGCCATGACGGCTGCTCATGTCCCTGCACGGGGAAGGTGTAAGTGGTGATACTGGCCATGACGGCTGCTCTTGTCCCTTAACGGGGAAGGTGTAAGTGGTGATACCGGCCATGACGTCTGCTCTTGTCCCTGCACGGGGAAGTTGTAAGTGGTGATACTGGCCATGACGGCTGCTCTTGTCCCTGCACGGGGAAGTTGTAAGTGGTGATACTGGCCATGACGGCTGCTCTTGTCCCTTTACGGGGAAAGTGTAAGTGGTGATACCGGCCATGACGGCTGCTCTTGTCCCTTTACGGGGAAAGAGTAAGTGGTGATACCGGTCATGACGGCTGCTCTTGTCCCTGCAGGGGGAAGGTGTAAGTGGTGATACTGGCCATGACGGCTGCTCTTGTCCCTGTACGGGGAAGGTGTAAGTGGTGATACCGGCCATGACGTCTGCTCTTGTCCCTGCACGGGGAAGGTGTAAGTGGTGATACCGGCCATGACGTCTGCTCTTGTCCCTGCACGGGGAAGGTGTAAGTGGTGATACCGGCCATGACGGCTGCTCTTGTCCCTGCACGGGGAAGGTGTAAGTGGTGATACCGGCCATGACGGCTGCTCTTGTCCCTGCATGGGGAAGGTGTAAGTGGTGATACCGGCCATGACGGCTGCTCTTGTCCCTGCATGGGGAAGGTGTAAGTGGTGATACTGGCCATGACGGCTGCTCTTGTCCCTGCACGGGGAAGGTGTAAGTGGTGATACTGGCCATGACGGCTGCTCTTCTCCCTGCACAAGGAAGGTGTAAGTGGCGATACCAGCCATGACGGCTGCTCTTGTCCCTGCACAAGGAAGGTGTAAATGGTGATACTGGCCATGACGGCTGCTCTTGTCCCTGCACGGGGAAGGTGTAAGTGATAATACCGGCCATGACGGCTGCTCTTGTCCCTGCACGGGGAAGGTGTAAGTGGTGATACTGGCCATGACGGCTGCTCTTGTCCCTGCACGTGGAAGGTGTAAGTGGTGATACTGGCCATGATGGCTGCTCTTGTCCCTGCACGGGGAAGGTGTAAGTGGTGATACTGGCCATGACGGCTGCTCTTGTCCCCGCACGGGGAAGGTGTAAGTGGTGATACTGGCCATGACGGCTGCTCTTGTCCCTTTACGGGGAAAGTGTAAGTGACGATACCGGCCATGACGGCTGCTCTTGTCCCTGCACGGGGAAGGTGTAAGTGTTGATAGCAGCCATGACGGCTGCTCTTGTCCCTGCACGGGGAAGGTGTAAGTGGTGATACTGGCCATGACGGCTGCTCTTGTCCCTGCACGGGGAAGGTGTAAGTGGTGATACTGGCCATGATGGCTGCTCTTGTCCCTGCACGGGGAAGGTGTAAGTGGTGATACTGGCAATGACGGCTGCTCTTGTCCCCGCACGGGGAAGGTGTAAGTGGTGATACTGGCCATGACGGCCGCTCTTGTCCCTTTACGGGGAAAGTATAAGTGACGATACCGGCCATGACGGCTGCTCTTGTCCCTGCACGGGGAAGGTGTAAGTGGTGATACTGGCCATGACGGCTGCTCTTGTCCCTGCACGGAGAAGGTGTAAGTGGTGATACTGGCCATGACGGCTGCTCTTGTCCCTGCACGGGGAAGGTGTAAGTGGTGATACTGGCCATGACGGCTGCTCTTATCCCTGCAGGGGGAAGGTGTAAGTGAAGATACTGGCCATGACGGCTGCTCTTGTGCACATATTAGTGCAGTAATATGTACATATGGACGCATTCAGGGCCTCATTATACTAATTCCGCCATCACCGCTGATGGAAATGTCGCAGTCTCCGGGAGATGTACATAGACGCAGCATTGGCCGCAGATCAGTAGATTATCACAGTTGTAAGTTACCCTATGGCTACTAGGAATTGGGGAGGGAATTGAGGTGCCGGAGCCACCTTCTCCACCTATGGGATCGCAGACGCAGGCTGTGACATACTCTGACCATGGGTGAGTCAGACTATCATTCTCTGTCGCAACTCCCCGTCACCTCCTACAAACGCTTCCTGACTGTCAATCACACTGCGAGTGACTACAGTAATGTACCCTTACACATGCGCAGAGTACAGATATTCACTAACCGGCGTAAATATCGGTGTAGCATACATCTCTGTGTCCTGCCCCTACACCTGTGAGTGACTAAGACGCAGGTCCTATATGTCCTCGGCAGGGGCGGATTGGGCCACCAGGACTGCACAATACACACTAGCTGATGCTTGCAGCGACGGAGCAATGGCAGGAGGTAGCGGAGGCCATGCTGCATGTACAAAGATCTGAGAATACGACGGATGACCAGCGGGAGCGTGCATTGGCATTGTGCATTTACACTGGACGATATGAATGGCTTGTTGTTCCGATGAGGTGGAATCGGCCAAATCACTTAAGATATTGTCTAGGCAATGTTTCCCAACATCGGTCCTCAAGGCACACTAACAGTCCTGGTTATAGTGATATCCATGCCTGAGCACAGGTGGTTACATCAAAATAACTGCAGTACTAATTAACACACTTGTGCTCAAGCATGGCTATCTTTAAAACCTGGACTGTTAGTGTGCCTTGAGGACCGTGGTTGGGAACCCCTGGTCTAGTGTGCACCCGGCAGAATCCCAGCCTCCTTCCCACAGCCTGACCTTAACCCTCCCCCCCACAGCCTAATCTTAACCCTCCCTCACGTAGCCTAACCTTAACCCTCCCTCCTGCAGCCTAACCTTAACCCTCCCTCATGCAGCTTAACCTTAACCCTCCCTCCCACAGCCTGACCTTAACCCTCCCCTCTGCAGCCAAAATGTAACCCTCCCCACTAAAGCTTAACCTTAACCCCTCCCCCTGCAGTGCAACCTTAACTCTCCCCCACACAGCCTAACCTTAACCCTCCCTCACGTAGCCTAACCTTAACCCTCCCTCCTGCAGCCTAAACTTAACACTCACCCCTGCAGCGTAAACTTAACCCTCCCTCCCAAAGCTTAACCTTAACCCTACCCCATGCAGCCTAACCTTAACCCTCCACGCTGCAGCCTAACCTTCACTCTCCCCCCTGCAGCCTAACCTTAACCCTCACCCCTGCAGCCTAACCTTAACCCTCTCCCGTGCAGCCAAACCTTAACCCCCCCTACAGCCTAACCTTAACTCTCGCCCCTGCAGCCTAACCTTAGCCCTCCCTCCCAAAGCTTAACCTTAACCCACCCTCCTGCAACCTAACCTTAACCCTCCACCACAGCCTAACCTTAACCCTCCCTCCTGCAACCTAACCTTAACCCTCCCCCCTACAGCCTAACCTTAACCCTCCCTCCTGCAGCCTAACCTTAACCCTCCCCCCCACAGCCTAACCTTAACCTCCCCCCACGCAGCCTAACCTTAACCCTCCCTCACGCAGCCTAAGCTTAACCCTCCCTCACGCAGCCTAAGCTTAACCCTCCCTTCCACAGCCTAACCTTAACCGTCCCCCCGCAGCCAAAAATTAACCCTCCCTCCTGCAGCCTAAACTTAACCCTCCACCCTGCAGCCTAACCTTAACTCTCTCCCCTGCAGCCTAACCTTAACCCTCCCCTCTGCAGCCTAACCATAACCCTCCCTCTGCAGCCTAACCTTAACCCTCCCCCCTGCAGCCTAACCATAACCCTCCCTCTGCAGCCTAACCTTAATTCTCCCCCATTCAGCCTAACCATAACCCTCCCCCCTGCAGCCTAACCATAACCCCCCCCGCAGCCTAACCATAACCCTCCCTCTGCAGCCTAACCATAACTCTCTCCCCTGCAGCCTAACCTTAAACCCCCCTGCAGCCTAACCTTAACTCTCGCCCCTGCAGCCTAACCTTAACCCTTCCTCCCAAAGCTTAACCTTAACCCTCCACCCTGCAGCCTGACCTTAACTCTCCCCCCTGCAGCCTAACCTTAACTCTCCCCCCTGCAGCCTAACCTTAACTCTCCCCCCTTCAGCCTAACCTTAACTCTCCCCCCTGCAGCCTAACCTTAACCCTCACCCCTGCAGCCTAACCATAACCCTCCCCCCTGCAGTCTAACCATAACTCTCTTCCCTGCAGCCTAACCTTAACTCTCGCCCCTGCAGCCTAACCTTAACCCTCCCTCCCAAAGCTTAACCTTAACCCTCCCTCCTGCAACCTAACCTTAACTCTCCCCCCCAGCCTAACGTTAACCCTCCCTCCTGCAACCTAACCTTAACCTTCCACCCTGCAGCCTAACCTTAACCATCACTCCTGCAGCCTAACCTTAACCCTCCCCCCCACAGCCTAACCTTAACCTCCCCTCACGTAGCCTAACCTTAACCCACCCTTCCACAGACAGACCTTAACCATCCCCCCTGCAGCATAACCTTAACCCTCCCCCCTGCAGCCTAACCTTAACCCTCCCCCCTGCAGTGTAACCTTAACCATCCCCCCTGCAGTGTAACCTTAACCCTCCCTCCAAAGCTTAACCTTAACCCTCCCCCATGCAGCCTAACCTTAACCCTCCACCCTGCAGCCTAACCTTAACTCTCCCCCCTGCAGCCTAACCTTAACTCTCCCCCCTGCAGCCTAACCTTAACGCTCCCCCCTGCAGCCTACCCTTAACCCTCCCCACTGCAGCTTTACCTTAACCCTCCCCCCTGCAGCCTAACCATAACCCTCCCCCTTGCAGCCTAACCATAACCCTCCCTCTGCAGCCTAACCATAACTCTCTCCCCTGCAGCCTAACATTAACCCCCCCTGCAGCCTAACCTTAACTCTCGCCCTTGCAGCCTAACCTTAACACCTCCCTCCCAAAGCTTAACCTTAACCCTGCACCCTGCAGCCTGACCTTAACTCTCCCCCCTGCAGCCTAACCTTAACTCTCCCCCGTGCAGCTAACCTTATCTCTCCCCCCTGCAGCCTAACCTTAACCCTCCCCCCTGCAGCCTAACCTTAACCCTCCCCCCTGCAGCCTAACCATAACCCTCCCTCTGCAGTCTAACCATAACCTTCCCCCCTGCAGCCTAACCATAACCTTCCCCCCTGCAGCCTAACCATAACCCTCCAACCTGCAGCCTGACCTTAACTCTCCCCCCTGCAGCCTAACCTTAACTCTCCCCCCTGCAGCCTAACCTTATCTCTCCCCCTCGCAGCCTAACCTTAACCCTCCCCCTTGCAGCCTAACCTTAACCCTCCCCCCCTGCAGCCTAACCATAACCCTCCCTCTGCAGCCTAACCATAACCTTCCCCTCTGCAGCCTAACCATAACCTTCCCCCCTGCAGCCTAACCTAACCCTAACCCTAACCCTCTGCAGCCTAACCATAACTCTCTCCCCTGCAGCCTAACCTTAACCCCCCGCCCCTGCAGCCAAACCTTAACCCTCCCCCCCAGCCTAACCTTAACCCTCCCTCCTGCAACCTAACCTTAACCCTCCCCCCTGCAGCCTAACCTTAACCCTCACTCCTGCAGCCTAACCATAACCCTCCCTCTGCAGCCTAACCATAACTCTCTCCCCTGCAGCCTAACCTTCACCCCCCCTGCAGCCTAACCTTAACTCTCGCCCCTGCAGCCTAACCTTAACCATCCCTCCTGCAGCCTAACCTTAACCTCCCCCCACGCAGCCTAACCTTAACCCTCCCTCACGCAGCCTAAGCTTAACCCACCCTTCCACAGCCTGACCTTAACCGTCCCCCCTGCAGCCAAACCTTAACCCTCCCCCCTGCAGCGTAACCTTAACCCTCCCTCCTGCAGCCTAAACTTAACCCTTCCCCCTGCAGCGCAACCTTAACCCTCCCTCCCAAAGCATAAACTTAACCCTCCCCCATGCAGCCTAACCTTAACCCTCCACCCTGCAGCCTAACCCTAACTCTCCCCCCTGCAGCCTAACCTTAACTCTCCCCCCTGCAACCTAACCTTAACCCTCCCCCCTGCAGCCTAACCATAACCCTCCCTCTGCAGCCTAACCTTAACTCTCCCCCCTGCAGCCTAACCTTAACTCTCCCCCCTGCAGCCTAACCTTAACTCTCCCCCCTGCAGCCTAACCTTAACCCTCCCCCCTGCAGCCTAACCTTAACCCTCCCCCCTGCAGCCTAACCTTAACCCTCCCCCCTGCAGCCTAACCTTAACTCCACCCCTTCAGCCTAACCTTAACTCTCCCCCTGCAGCCTAACCTTAACCCTCCCTCCTGCAGCCTAACCTTAACCCTGCCCCCCTGCAGCCTAACCTTAACCTCCCCCCACGCAGCCTAAGCTTTACCCTCCCTTCCACAGCCTGACCTTAACTGTCCCCCCTGCAGCCATACCTTAACCCTCCCCCCTGCAGCGTAACCTTAACCATCCCCCCTGCAGCCTAACCTTAACCCTCCCTCCTGCAGCCTAAACTTAACCCTTCCCCCTGCAGCGTAACCTTAACTCTCCCCCCTGCAGCGCAACTACAACCCTCCCTCCCAAAGCTTAACCTTAACCCTCACCCATGCAGCCTAACCTTAACCCTCCCCCCTGCAGCCTAACCTTAACTCTCCCCCCTGCAGCCTAACCTTAACCCTCCCCCCTGCAGTCTAACCTTAACCCTCCCCCCTGCAGCCTAACCATAACCCTCCCTCTGCAGCCTAACCTTAACTCTCCCCCCCCGCAGCCTAACCTTAACTCTCCCCCCTGCAGCCTAAACTTAACTCTCCCCCCTGCAGCCTAACCTTAACCCTCCCCCCTGCAGTGTAACCTTAACCATCCCCCCTGCAGTGTAACCTTAACACTCCCTCCCAAAGCTTAACCTTAACCCTCCCCCATGCAGCCTAACCTTAACACTCCACCCTGCAGCTTAACCTTAACTCTCCCCCCTGCAGCCTAACCTTAACTCTCCCCCCTGCAGCATAACCTTAATGTTCCCCCCTGCAGCCTACCCTTAACCCTCCCCACTGCAGGCTAACCTTAACCCTCCCCCCTGCAGCCTAACCATAACCCTCCCCCATGCAGCCTAACCATAACCCTCCCCCCTGCAGCCTAACCATAACCCTCCCTCTGCAGCCTAACCATAACTCTCTCCCCTGCAGCCTAACATTAACCCCCCCTGCAGCCTAACCTTAACTCTCGCCCCTGCAGCCTAACCTTAACCCTCCCTCCCTCCCAAAGCTTAACCTTAACCCTCCACCCTGCAGCCTGACCTTAACTCTCCCCCCTGCAGCCTAACCTTAACTCTCCCCCCTGCAGCCTAACCTTAACTCTCCCCCCAGCAGCCTAACCTTAACCCTCCCCCCTGCAGCCTAACCTTAACCCTCCCCCCTGCAGCCTAACCAAAACCCTCCCCCCTGCAGCCTAACCATAACCCTCCCCCCTGCAGCCTAACCATAACCCTCCCTCTGCAGCCTAACCATAACTCTCTCCCCTGCAGCCTAACCTTAACCCCCCCTGCAGCCTAACATTAACTCTCGCCCCTGCAGCCTAACCTTAACTCTCGCCCCTGCAGCCTAACCTTAACCCTCCCCCCAGCCTAACCTTAACCCTCCCTCCTGCAACCTAACCTTAACCCTCCCCCCTGCAGCCTAACCTTAACCCTCAGTCCTGCAGCCTAACCATAACCCTCCCTCTGCAGCCTATCCATAACTCTCTCCCCTGCAGCCTAACCTTAACCTCCCCTGCAGCCTAACATTAACTCTCGCCCCTGCAGGCTAACCTTAACCCTCCCTCCTGCAGCCTAACCTTAACCTCCCCCCACGCAGCCTAACCTTAACCCTCCCTCACGCAGCCTAAGCTTAACCCACCCTTCCACAGCCTGACCTTAACCGTCCCCCCTGCAGCCAAACCTTAACCCTCCCCCCTGCAGCATAACCTTAACCCTCCCTCCTGCAGCCTAAACTTAACCCTTCCCCCTGCAGCGCAACCTTAACCCTCCCTCCCAAAGCTTAACCTTAACCCTCCCCCATGCAGCCTAACCTTAACCCTCCACCCTGCAGCCTAACCTTAACTCTCCCCCCTGCAGCCTAACCTTAACCCTCCCTCCTGCAGCCTAACCATAACTCACCCCTGCAGCCTAACCTTAACTCTCCCCCCTGCAGCCTAACCTTAACCCTCCCCCCTGCAGCCTAACCTTAACCCTCCCTCTGCAGCCTAACCTTAACCCTCCCCCCTGCAGCCTAACCATAACCCTCCCTCTGCAGCCTAACCTTAACACTCCCCCCTGCAGCCTAACCTTAACTCTCCCCCCTGCAGCCTAACCTTAACCCTCCCCCCTGCAGCCTAACCATAACCCTCCCCCCTGCAGCCTAACCATAACACTTCCTCTGCAGCCTAACCTTAACCCTCCCTCCCAAAGCTTAACCTTAACCCTCCGTCCTGCAACCTAACCTTAACCCTCCCCCCCAGCCTAACCTTAACCCTCCCTCCCGCAGCCTAACCTTAACCCTCCCTCCCGCAGCCTAACCTTAACCGTCCCCCCTGCAGCCTAAACTTAAACCTCCCTCCCGCAGCCAAACCTTAACCCTCCCTCCCGAAGCCTAACCTTAACCCTCCCCCCTGCAGCCATACCTTAACCCTCCCCCCTGCAGCGTAACATTAACCCTCCCCCTGCAGCGTAACATTAACCCTCCCCCTGCAGCCTAACCTTAACCCTCCCCCCTGCAGCCATACCTTAACCCTCCACCCTGCAGCGTAACCTTAACCGTCCCCCCTGCAGCCTAACCTTAACCCTCCCTCCTGCAGCCTAAACTTAACCCTTCCCCCTGCAGCGTAACCTTAACCCTCCCGCATGCAGCCTAACCTTAACCCTCCACCCTGCAGCCTAACCTTAACTCTCCCCCCTGCAGACTAACCTTAACTCTCCACCCTGCAGCCTAACCGTAACCCTCCCCCTGCAGCCTAACATTAACCCTCCCCCCTGCAGCCTAACCTTAACTCTCCCCCCTGCAGCCTAACCTTAACTCTCCCCCCTGCAGCCTAACCTTAACTCTCCCCCCTGCAGCCTAACCTTAACCCTCCCCCCTGCAGCCTAACCATAACCCTCCCTCTGCAGCCTAACTATAACCCTCCCTCTGCAGCCTAACCATAACTCTCTCCCCTGCAGCCTTACCTTAACACCCCCTGCAGCCTAACCTTAACTCTCGCCCCTGCAGCCTAACCTTAACCCTCCCTCCCAAAGCTTAACCTTAACCCTCCCTCCTGCAACCTAACCTTAACCCTCCCCCCCAGCCTAACCTTAACCATCCCTCCTGCAACCTAACCTTAACCCACCCCCCTGGAGCCTAATTTTATCCCTAACTCCTGCAGCCTAACCTTAACCCTCCCCCCCACAGCCTAACCTTAACCTCCCCCCACGCAGCCTAACCTTAGCCCTCCCTCACGCAGCCTAACCTTAACCCTCCCTTCCACAGCCTGACCTTAACCGTCCCCCCTGCAGCCAAAACTTAACCCTCCCCCCTGCAGAGTAACCTTAACCATCCCCCCTGCAGCCTAACCTCAACGCTCCCCCCTGCAATGTAACCTTAACCATCCCCCCTGCAGTGTAACCTTAACCCTCCCTCCCAAAGCTTAACCTTAACCCTCCCCCATGCAGCCTAACCTTAACTCTCCCCCCTGCAGCCTAACCTTAACTCTCCCCCCTGCAGCCTAACCTTAAATCTCCCCCCTGCAGCCTAACCTTAACCCTCCCCCCTGCAGCCGAACCATAACCCTCCCTCTGCAGCCGAACCTTAACCCTCCCCCCTGCAGCCTAACCATAACCCTCCCCCCTGCAGCCTAACTATAACCCTCCCTCTGCAGCCTAACCATAACTCTCTCCCCTGCAGCCTTACCTTAACACCCTCTGCAGCCTAACCTTAACCGTCCCCCCTGCAGCCTAACCTTAACCCTCCCCCCTGTAGCCTAACCACAACTCTCCCCCCTGCAGCCTAACCTTAACCCACCCCCCAACCTAACCTTAACCCTCCCTCACGCAGCCTAATCTTAACCCTCGCTCACACAGCCTAACCTTAACCCTCCATCACGCAGCCTAAGCTTAACCCTCCCTTACGCAGCCTAAGCTTAACCCTCCCTTCCACAGCCTGATCTTAACCATCCCCCCTGCAGCCATACCTTAACCCTCCCCCCTGCAGCGTAACCTTAAGCATCCCCCCTGCAGCCTAACCTTAACCCTCCCTCCTGCAGCCTAAACTTAACCCTTCCCCCTGCAGCGTAACCTTAACCCTCACCCCTGCAGCGCAACCTTAACCCTCCACTCTGCAGCCTAACCTTTACTCTCCCCCCTGCCGCCTAACCTTAACCCTCCCCCCTGCAGCCTAACCATAACCCTCCCCCTGCAGCCTAACCATAACCCTCCCTCTGCAGCCTAACCATAACCCTCCCTCTGCAGCCTAACCTTAACTCTCCCCCCTGCAGCCTAACCTTAACTCTCCCCCCTGAAGCCTAACCTTAACTCTACCCCCTGCAGCCTAACCTTAACCCTCCCCCCTGCAGCCTAACCTTAACCCTGCCCCCTGCAGCCTAACCTTAACCCTCCCTCTGCAGCCTAACCTTAACCCTCCCCCCTGCAGCCTAAACATAACCCTCCCTCTGCAGCCTAACCTTAACTCTCCCCCCTGCAGCCTAACCTTAACTATCCCCCCTGCAGCCTAACCTTAACCCTCCCCCCTGCAGCCTAACCATAACCCTCCCCCCTGCAGCCTAACCATAACCTTTCCTCTGCAGCCTAACCTTAACCCTCCCTCCCAAAGCTTAACCTTAACCCTCCCTCCTGCAACCTAACCTTAACCCTCCCCCCCAGCCTAACCTTAACCCTCCCTCCCGCAGCCTAACCTTAACCCTCCCTCCCGCAGCCTAACCTTAACCATCCCCCCTGCAACCTAACCTTAAACCTCCCTCCCGCAGCCTAACCTTAACCCTCCCTCCCGCAGCCTAACCTTAACCCTCCCCCCTGCAGCCATACCTTAACCCTCCCTCCTGCAGCCTAACCTTAACCTCCCCCCACGCAGCCTAAGCTTAACCCTCCCTTCCACAGCCTGACCTTAACCGTCCCCCCTGCAGCCATACCTTAACCCTCTCCCCTGCAGCGTAACCTTAACCATCCCCCCTGTAGCCTAACCTTAACCTTCCCTCCTGCAGACTAAACTTAACCCTTCCCCCTGCAGCGTAACCTTAACTCTCCCCCCTGCAGCGCAACCTCAACCCTCCCTCCCAAAGCTTAACCTTAACCCTCACCCATGCAGCCTAACCTTAACCCTCCACCCTGCAGCCTAACCTTAACTCTCCCCCCTGCAGCCTAACCATAACCCTCCCCCTGCAGCCTAACCTTAACCCTCCCCCCTGCAGCCTAACCATAACCCTCCCCCCTGCAGCCTAACCTTAACCCTCCCCCCTGCAGCCTAACCATAACCCTCCCTCTGCAGCCTAACCTTAACTCTCCCCCCTGCAGCCTAACCTTAACCCTCCCTCCCAAAGCTTAACCTTAACCCTCCCTCCTGCAACCTAACCTTAACCCTCCCCCCCAGCCTAACCTTAACCCTCCCTCCTGCAACCTAACCTTAACCCTCCCCCCTGCAGCCTAACCTTAACCCTCACTCCTGCAGCCTAACCTTAACCGCCCCCCACGCAGCCTAACCTTAACCCTAACTCCTGCAGCCTAACCTTAACCCTCCCCCCCACAGCCTAACCTTAACCTCCCCCCACGCAGCCTAACCTTAGCCCTCCCTCACGCAGCCTAACCTTAACCCTCCCTTCCACAGCCTGACCTTAACCGTCCCCCCTGCAGCCAAAACTTAACCCTCCCCCCTGCAGCGTTACCTTAACCATCCCCCCTGCAGCCTAACCTTAACGCTCCCCCCTGCAATGTAACCTTAACCATCCCCCCTGCAGTGTAACCTTAACCCTCCCCCCTGCAGCCTAACCATAACCCTCCCTCTGCAGCCTAACCTTAACTCTCCCCCCTGCAGCCTAACCTTAACCCTCCCCCCTGCAGCCTAACCATAACCCTCCCTCTGCAGCCTAACCTTAACCCTCCCCCCTGCAGCCTAACCATAACCCTCCCCCCTGCAGCCTAACTATAACCCTCCCTCTGCAGCCTAACCATAACTCTCTCCCCTGCAGCCTTACCTTAACACCCCCTGCAGTCTAACCTTAACTCTCGCCCCTGCAGCCTAACCTTAACCCTCCCTCCCAAAGCTTAACCTTAACCCTCCCTCCTGCAACCTAACCTTAACCCTCCCCCCAGCCTAACCTTAACCCTCCCTCCTGCAACCTAACGTTAACCCTCCCCCCTGCAGCCTAACCTTAACCCTCCCTCCTGCAGCCTAACCTTAAGCCTCCCCCCGGCAGACTAACCTTAACCCTCCCCCCCGCAGTCTAACCTTAACCCTCCCCCCCGCAGTCTAACCTTAACCCTCCTCCATGCAGCCTAACCTTAACCATTTCTCCTGCAGCCTAACCTTAACCCTCCCTCACGCAGCCTAACCTTAACCCTCCCCATGCAGCCTAACATTAACCCTCCCTCCCACAGCCTGACCTTAACCGTCCCCCCTGCAGCCAAACCTTAACGCTCCCCCTTGCAGCCTATCCTTAACCCTCCCCCCTGCAGCCTAACCTTAACCCTCCCCCCTGCAGCCTAACCTTAACCTACCCCCTGCAGCCTAACCTTAACCCTCCCCCCTGCAGCCTAACCATAACTCTCCCCCCTGCAGCCTAACCTTAACCCTCCCCCCCAACCTATCCTTAACCCTCTCCCTGCAGCCTAACCTTAACCCTGCCCCCCAGCCTAACCTTAGCCCTCCCCCCTGCAGCCTAACCTTAACTCTCCCCCCTGTAGCCTAACCTTAACCCTCCGTCATGCAGCCTAACCTTAACCCTCCCCCCCAGCCTAACCTTAACCGTCCCCCCTGCAGCCTAACCTTAACCCTCCCCCATGCAGCCTAACCTTAACCCTCCCCCGGAGCAGCCTAACCTTAACCCTCAACCAGAGCAGCCTAATCTTAACCCTCCCGGCAGCCTACCCTTAAATTTCTTCCCGGCTGGTACGGGGCCCGTTGCGGTCTGGCGGCGACTTTACCGGAGCAGCCTATCCTTAACCCTCCCTCCTGCAGCCTAACCTTAACCCTCCCTACTGCAACCTAACCTTAACCCCCCCTGCAGCCTAACCTTAACCCTCCCCTTAAACCTAATACCGTCGGGATTGTAGTAGTATTAGTAGCGCCGGTATCATGACCCCCGAGATGTCAACTACATCCCCTCTTTATGAATTTACTATACTAGTGGTGTTTTCATCTGCCAATATTGCTGCACATGCCATTTTTCAGTGTTTTATGATTTCAATAAATAATTTCAGTCTTTGATGCAGAATGTGGAGCCCCCGTCTTGTGATTTTATTTTAGAATATATAATAGTTGCGTCCAACTCAGAATCAGGCTGTATGAGGAGAAATCCTGCCCCTCGATCGTACCCACCCACATCATCAGACCACACCCCAATTAGGGCTGCTTCCAGAAATTTCCTTGGCTGCATCTGAGTGTGCAAGCCCTGACACGCCCACTTACAGCATTTCTGCTTCTGAGTGTGCAAGCCCTGACACTCCCACTTACAGCGTCTCTGCGTCTGAGTGTGCAAGCCCTGACACGCCCACTTACAGTGTCTCTGTGTCTGAGTGTGCAACCTGTGACACGCCCACTTATAGCGTCTCTGTGTCTGAGTGTGCAAGCTCTGACACGCCCACTTACAGCATCCCTGCGTCTGAGTGTGCAAGCTCTGACACGCCCACTTACAGCGTCTCTGCGTCTGAGTGTGCAAGCTCTGACACGCCCACTTACAGCATCTCTGCGCACTGTAGCACTGCTGGTGATTCTTTAGACCCATGGGTGAACGTGAATATGGGCATCCGTGGCTGCAGCTCCACAGTATGTCCGAGAACGCAGCCTCTGTTACTGACTCGCCCGCATCTCATACTGGGCTGGCAACACTGTATAACCACAGCAAATGGTGACTGCTGCCTGCACCACTTCTCTCATGGTAATGTCTAAATCCCCTGACGTCATCAGCCAGTGTCCAGCGCCATCCAAGTGGGCATAGAGGAGGAATATAACCTTGTGGCGAGCGCAGCGAGTCTGCCAGGAGAAAACAACAAACTTGTGTAAGTGGGGACAAAGTTCTTCTGTAGCTGCCTGTCATGGGCAGGAACTGCACGTCCCCCCGCACCCACGTCACTTCCAGGTCTCTAGCACGAAGGGGAAATACAGCCAACCCTTCTCTCATTGGCTGTAGATCTGTATATGGTAATTAGGCTGCGTGTCTTTGCTAATAATGTCTAATTTACAGATGTGCTACTTCGCTGAGTTCGGCCAGAATAAATCAGGCTTGCCTACCCTCCCGATTTGGTCGGGAGCCTCCCGAATATCGGGTGCCGCTCCCGACCCCCCGGAAAGGCAGACAAGCCTCCCGGCTGCCGCCTACCCCCCCAGACTACTAGTAAAAAACCCCGCTGAATCGCGTCATCAAGGCTCCGCCTTTTTTCCGGCATTGTGAAGAGGCATCACAGTCCGGCCACGCTCCCCACAGAATGCAGGCATTCAGCTCCCTCCCGGAAGGAGGGAGCTGAATGTCGGCAAGTATGCTATAAATGGCTTCTTCTACTACATACATGATGGGTGATCAACCATAAAATAGCCAGAATAATTAAATGCCCAAAGGCCCATTTCTAAAGACTACAATATAATTGATCTTAAGGAGTTATACAAAATATATTTATATACAAATACTGTATGCATAAGCTTTCCATATCTTCCCTGTAATTCGGGACACTTGTGAATTACACAGGTTCTGTGTCTGAATAAGACAAGGTGAGATGGAGACGTCAGCCAGCCACAGAGTCTGTGTAATTCACATACGTCACTGAATGAAGGGATGATAGGGAAGCCTATGTATGTACATGAAGGCTTTCTGTATACTAGGTGCCAGTTATACAGCCCCATTGTAGCACCGTCACTGACCTCTCCTGGTGTCTGTGGGTGAGATGGACAAATATCTTCAACCCACTCAGAAATGAGAATTTCAGCAATATACCAGCATTTGCCCCCTGAGCCTGACATAGGGCCTGATTCAGAGCCGGACGCTATTTGCGCTCGCTCGTTCAGAAAAAGGGGCCGGATATTTAAATAGAGCGCTCGCTCTTTGCGGTCTGTTGACGCCTCTATGTCTGAACTAGCGAACGAAACATGTGTTCGCTATTTTTTAAAAAACGCCCCCTGGCCGCTCGCATCCTACGTCATCTCGGCTATTTATTATATTAATCGAGTACATCGAAAGGCGAATGAACTACTCGCAGTGCTTGTGGTTGGATGTTCCTACTGCAATCATGCGAACAGTTCAGGCTAAGAGACAACCAAGTGACGTGGTCGATGACGCTGCTTTGTTAATTATGCACACCCTTAAAACGCCCGTTTTGACCGTTAGGCACGCCTGCGTTCGGATCACCACTCCCCGTTTTCAAGCACCTTCCCCTGTTACCACCCACAAACGCCTCATTCTGTCACTCAAATTAGCAGGCACTCGCTATTTTGTGAGCACACAATTTCCGACCGCAATGACTGGTTCGCGCATGCGTATTACAACCCATACGCATGCACAGTTGTGTGAACATTGCTCGGAGCGAACGAGCGGCTCTGAATCAGGCCCTCAGTCATTAGAGGTCCCAGTACCATATTTTGTTGCCTTGTCTCCATCTCTTTTGTGCCTGTATGTTCTCCTTGTGTTTGTATGGGCATCATCCTCGGTACACCGGCTTCCTCTCACACCCCAAACTTACAGGTAGGATAATAGAATTCTGACAAGACAATGACCTCTCATGTGTATGTGTGTGTGCTGTATATTAGAGCCGTGGTTCTCAAACTTGGTCCTCAGGACCCCACAAAGGTCACGTTTTCCAGGTCACTGACACATTTTAATTATCTACAGGTAAAATGAGGAGACCTTGAAAACATGCACTGTTTGGGGTTCTGAGGACCGAGTTTAAGAACCTGTGTATTAGAGAATTAGGGGTACATTTATTTAGGGTCGATTTGACTTTTGTTTTGAAGTTCGATTTAGCTCACCTCAAACCGACTCAAATCGAAAGTTCAAATCCCTCATTTACTAACATTCGATTTGGTTCGGTTTTGAACAGTGATTTGCTGTTTGATTTGACATGTTCATGTACAAATCGAACAGCAAATCCCACTTCAAAACGAACTGCAAATCCCCGACTGCATAGAACTGCTTCATGCGCTCACTTTCAGCAAGAGCAGCTCGTTCTCACACAGATACTGCGGCTGGGGGTCGGTGATAGGGCTCCCCTGGCTGTGGCATCAGCACCCCACTAGAAAGGGTCCGGTGCTGGTTCTGGAACCCTACGCAATTTTTTCCCTGTAATTCCAGAACCAGGACTGGTTCCCAGAGCCCAGTGCTGGTTGTATTAAGTATAGTGGAACCCTACGACCAGAACTGGCTTTGTAAAGTCTGGGGCTGGTTGTGTTTTGGGGGGTACCTCACGTCATTTTTTTTCCCCAACATTTAACTCTTTATTTGCTTGTTACAGTCAGGTACATGCAGGTATCTCACCGATGTCTGGATGTATCTGTGTCAATCCGACCTGCTCATGCTCAAATCGAAAGCATGAAGCAGGTCTATTAGTTTGGGGATTTGAAGGTCGATTTTGTGTTCGATTTCAAATCGAATGATAGTAAATAAGGGATTTGTGTGTTGGTCTATGTAAAAGTATCGATGTTTTTCCGATGGTCGATTTGAGGTCGATTTGTAAAATCGAATTTTAAATTGAATTTTAGTCATTCAATTTGGCCTTTAGTAAATACCCAAATGCAAATCGAACTTTAGTAAATTTACCCCTTAGACCAGTGGTTCCCAAACTGAGTGCAGTGGCACCCTGGGGTACCTCAGGACACGTGCAGGGGTGCTTCAGGTTGGTGGTCCAGCACCAAATCAAATTATTTATGGTCAATGTAATGTAAATATGTGGACAAACAGAAGCACAAACCTGTCCCCCACCCCATAACTGACCCTAAGGGTGACAGGTCAGCACATCCCTGTCCTCATCACATAACTGACCCTAAGGATGACAGGTCAGCACATCCCTGTCCTCACCACATAACTGACCCTAAGGGTGACAAGTCAGCACATCCCTGTCCCCACCACATAACTGACCCTAAGGATGACAGGTCAGCACATCCCCGTCCTCACCACATAACTGACCCTAAGGATGACAGGTCAGCACATCCCTGTCCCCACCACATAACTGACCCTAAGGATGACAGGTCAGCACATCCCTGTCCTCACCACATAACTGAGCCTAAAGATGACAGGTCAGCACATCCCTGTCCTCACCACATAACTGACCCTAAGGGTGACAGGTCAGCACATCCATGTCCCCACCACATAACTGACCCTAAGGATGACAGGTCAGCACATCCCTGTCCCCACCACATAACTGACCCTAAGGATGACAGGTCAGCACATCCCTGTTCCCCACATAACTGACCCTAAGGATGACAGGTCAGCACATCATTGTCCTCACCACATAACTGACCCTAAGGATGACAGGTCAGCACATCCCTGTCCTCACCACATAACTGACCCTAAGGATGACAGGTCAGCACATCCCTGTCCTCACCACATAACTGACCCTAAGGATGACAGGTCAGCACATCCCTCTCCTCACCACATAACTGACCCTAAGGGTGACAGGTCAGCACATCCCTGTCCTCACCACATAACTGACCCTAAGGGTGACAGGTCAGCACATCCTTGTCCTCACCACATAACTGACCCTAAGGATGACAGGTCAGCACATCCCTGTCCCCACCGCATAACTGACCCTAAGGGTGACCGGTCAGCACATCCCCGTCCCCACCACATAACTGACCCTAAGGATGACAGGTCAGCACATCCCTGTCCCCCACCACATAACTGACCCTAAGGATGACCGGTCAGCACATCCCTGTCCTCACCACATAACTGACCCTAAGGATGACAGGTCATCACATCCCTGTCCTCACCACATAACTGACCCTAAGGGTGACAGGTCAGCACATCCCTGTCCTCACCACATAACTGACCCTAAGGATGACCGGTCAGCACATCCCTGTCCCCACCACATAACTGACCCTAAGGGTGACAGGTCAGCACATCCCTGTCCTCACCACATAACTGATCCTAAGGGTGACAGGTCATCACATACCCGTCCTCACCACATAACTGACCCTAAGGATGACAGGTCACCACATCCCTGTCCTCACCACATAACTGACCCTAAGGATGACAGGTCAGCACATCCCTGTCCTCACCACATAACTGACCCTAAGGATGACAGGTCAGCACATCCCTGTCCTCACCACATAACTGACCCTAAGGATGACAGGTCAGCACATCCCTGTCCTCACCACATAACTGACCCTAAGGGTGACAGGTCAGCACATCCCTGTCCCCACCACATAACTGACCCTAAGGGTGACAGGTCAGCACATCCCTGTCCTCACCACATAACTGATCCTAAGGGTGACAGGTCACCACATCCCTGTCCTCACCACATAACTGACCCTAGGGGTGACAGGTCAGCACATCCCCGTCCTCACCACATAACTGACCCTAAGGGTGACAGCACATCCCAGTCCTCACAACATAACTGACCCTAAGGATGACAGGTCAGCACATCCCTGTCCTCACCATATAACTGACCCTAAGGATGACAGTTCATCACATCCCTGTCCTCACCACATAACTGACCCTAAGGGTGACAAGTCAGCACATCCCTGTCCCCACCACATAACTGACCCTAAGGATGACAGGTCAGCACATCCCTGTCCCCACCACATAACTGACCCTAAGGATGACAGGTCAGCACATCCCTGTCCTCACCACATAACTGACCCTAAGGATGACAGGTCAGCACATCCCTGTCCCCACCACATAACTGACCCTAAGGGTGACAGCACATCCCTGTCCCTCACCACATAACTGACCCTAAGGATGACAGGTCAGCACATCCCTGTCCTCACCACATAACTGACCCTAAGGATGACAGGTCAGCACATCCCTGTCCTCACCACATAACTGACCCTAAGGATGACAGGTCAGCATATCCCTGTCCTCACCACATAACTGACCCTAAGGGTGACAGCACATCCCTGTCCTCACCACATAACTGACCCTAAGGGTGACAGGTCAGCACATCCCTGTCCTCACCACATAACTGACCCTAAGGGTGACAGGTCAGCACATCCCCGTCCTCACCACATAACTGACCCTAAAGATGACAAGTCAGCACAATTTACTGCACTTTACAACTTAACTACATTTTTTCTAAATTTCTCAATAACAAACGATTGGCTTAGGGGTGCTGTGAAAACATTGCTGATACTCTAGGGTGTCGAGACTCAAAAAAGTTTGGGAACCTCTGCCTTAGACTGCAAGCTCCTATGGGGCAGGGGCTGAAACAAATAACAAATATTCTCTGTATTTACATTTGTGAGGATAACAATGATAGATGCTTAAATCTGTGCTGAGGTCCTGGGTGAACAGCACGAGGAGCCCGGAGTTCCTGCATTGCACCAACATCTTGTACAGTGCTAATGCATTCTATAAGGAGGAGAACTAGTCACGCACTAGATGGGCAGA
>JAUIMM010002612.1:25000-105000 GCA_031769625.1 Taudactylus pleione | reverse complement strand
TATCTCATACAGAAATAAATGATCCCTGATCTTTGATGATGGACTCGGGATTGACGCAGCGGCCCTTCCTCCTGGTTACTCTTTGATGGCGGTGGAATTTGGCGTAACAGCGGAGACCTGTATAAATAGAGGTAGATATAAGTACATAACACTGGGAAGCTTACACAATACTGTATTGTTACATTCATGGGCAACAACTGTCAGTAAATTCACTTATACTCAATCAGGTAATTTAGCCTGTCTGTATAATAGATATCATTTATATATCACCCACAACAGCTTCTTCCCTAATGTCTGCTTTCTATGTTATAGGGAAGCTGTAGCTCAGTGTACGCATGGTACAGCACTCTGACATCACTATTACACGCCAGCTGTGACATCATCACTGCCCTGCAGTACAGTCATGCAGCCTGATCTCAGGTGGGCCCAATGCATGGTCAGAGTCAGCAGCTGCGCCCGCGGGTTACCGTGTACCAGACATGACGTGGCTGCTGCCATGTAATACACTGCGGTATATCACTACCAATGTGGCCTCTCAGGAAGTGACTGATTACGGCGTGTACGATACTCCTCACATTATCCCAAGCCGTGCACTGATGACCATGGGGTCTATAGCGGAGATTTATCAACCAGTTATATTCTTATTATCACCCGCTGAATCTTAAATTGTGCTCTGACCATGGCACCGTTCACGATACCCCCAGATTGGGCTGCATGTACAGCTGACCGGGGATATATATCGGTAACGACCCCCCGGGAGCGCACATGGAACGATATCGCCTAGTGTATATGCCCCATTAGTGAGGACACGGATGTCCATAACACATAACTTCTACTAACTCCATATAATGACTGGTGACAGCTGTAATAACACCCGATTGTGCTCTGCCTTTATATACAAGCAGTGATGTAATGTACCATACGCCAATCCCTATTCCCTATACACAACGTGCCCTGGTACCTGCAGCATCATTATACAGCTCTGTACATGACCATAGTAATGTGTGAGCACCCTAATACCGTATTACTCACACATAAGAGAGAGCTGGGAATACTGTATAGTAATGGAGAGCGGATAGCACAAGGCTGCTGTAAGACATAGCTCCCTAATACCGTATTACTCACACATAAGAGAGAGCTGGGAATACTGTATAGTAATGGAGAGCGGATAGCACAAGGCTGCTGTAAGACATAGCTCCCTAATACCGTATTACTCACACATAAGAGAGAGCTGGGAATACTGTATAGTAATGGAGAGCGGATAGCACAAGGCTGCTGTAAGACATAGCATCCTAATACCGTATTACTCACACATAAGAGAGCTGGGAATACTGTATAGTAATGGAGAGCGGATAGCACAAGGCTGCTGTAAGACATCGCACCCTAATACTGTATTACTCACACATAAGAGAGAGCTGGGAATACTGTATAGTAATGGAGAGCGGATAGCACAAGGCTGCTGTAAGACATCGCACCCTAATACTGTATTACTCACACATAAGAGAGAGCTGGGAATACTGTATAGTAATGGAGAGCGGATAGCACAAGGCTGCTGTAAGACATAGCTCCCTAATACCGTATTACTCACACATAAGAGAGAGCTGGGAATACTGTATAGTAATGGAGAGCGGATAGCACAAGGCTGCTGTAAGACATCGCACCCTAATACTGTATTACTCACACATAAGAGAGCTGGGAATACTGTATAGTAATGGAGAGCGGATAGCACAAGGCTGCTGTAAGACATAGCACCCTAATACTGTATTACTCACACATAAGAGAGCTGGGAATACTGTATAGTAATGGAGAGCGGATAGCACAAGGCTGCTGTAAGACATAGCATCCTAATACCGTATTACTCACACATAAAAGAGAGCTGGGAATACTGTATAGTAATGGAGAGCGGATAGCACAAGGCTGCTGTAAGACATAGCATCCTAATACCGTATTACTCACACATAAGAGAGCTGGGAATACTGTATAGTAATGGAGAGCGGATAGCACAAGGCTGCTGTAAGACATAGCACCCTAATACCGTATTACTCACACATAAGAGAGAGCTGGGAATACTGTATAGTAATGGAGAGCGGATAGCACAAGGCTGCTGTAAGACATAGCTCCCTAATACCGTATTACTCACACATAAGAGAGAGCTGGGAATACTGTATAGTAATGGAGAGCGGATAGCACAAGGCTGCTGTAAGACATAGCTCCCTAATACCGTATTACTCACACATAAGAGAGAGCTGGGAATACTGTATAGTAATGGAGAGCGGATAGCACAAGGCTGCTGTAAGACATAGCTCCCTAATACCGTATTACTCACACATAAGAGAGAGCTGGGAATACTGTATAGTAATGGAGAGCGGATAGCACAAGGCTGCTGTAAGACATAGCTCCCTAATACCGTATTACTCACACATAAGAGAGCTGGGAATACTGTATAGTAATGGAGAGCGGATAGCACAAGGCTGCTGTAAGACATAGCATCCTAATACCGTATTACTCACACATAAGAGAGAGCTGGGAATACTGTATAGTAATGGAGAGCGGATAGCACAAGGCTGCTGTAAGACATCGCACCCTAATACCGTATTACTCACACATAAGAGAGAGCTGGGAATACTGTATAGTAATGGAGAGCGGATAGCACAAGGCTGCTGTAAGACATAGCATCCTAATACCGTATTACTCACACATAAGAGAGCTGGGAATACTGTATAGTAATGGAGAGCGGATAGCACAAGGCTGCTGTAAGACATAGCATCCTAATACCGTATTACTCACACATAAGAGAGCTGGGAATACTGTATAGTAATGGAGAGCGGATAGCACAAGGCTGCTGTAAGACATAGCATCCTAATACTGTATTACTCACACATAAGAGAGCTGGGAATACTGTATAGTAATGGAGAGCGGATAGCACAAGGCTGCTGTAAGACATAGCACCCTAATACTGTATTACTCACACATAAGAGAGCTGGGAATACTGTATAGTAATGGAGAGCGGATAGCACAAGGCTGCTGCAATACATAGCACCCTAATACTGTATTACTCACACATAAGAGAGAGCTGGGAATACTGTATAGTAATGGAGAGCGGATAGCACAAGGCTGCTTTAATGTTTGGGATAACCAGTGCTGTGTAGGTGTGGTCAGTGTTATGTGGGTGTAACCAGTGCTATGTAGGTGTGGTCAGTGTCATGTGGGGATGACCAGTGCTCTGTAGGTGTGGCCAGTTTCATGTGGAGATAACTAGTGTTATGTAGGTGTGATCAGTGTCATGTGGGGATGACCAGTGCTATGTAGGTGTGGTCCGTGTCATTTGGGGATGACCAGTGCTATGTAGGTGTGGTCAGTGTCATGTGGGGATGACCAGTGCTCTGTAGGTGTGGCCAGTTTCATATGGGGATGACCAGTGCTCTGTAGGTGTGGTCAGTGTCATGTGGAGATAACTAGTGTTATGTAGGTGTGATCAGTGTCATGTGGGGATGACCAGTGCTCTGTAGGTGTGGTCAGTGTCATTTGGGGATGACCAGTGCTCTGTAGGTGTGGTCAGTGTCATGTGGGTGTAACCAGTGCTCTGTAGGTGTGGTCAGTGTCATGTGGGGATGACCAGTGCTCTGTATGTGTGGTCAGTATAATTTGGGGATGACCAGTGCTATGGAGGTGGGGTCAGTGTTATGTGGGGATGACCAGTGCTCTGTAGGTGTGGTCAGTGTCATGTGGGTGTGACCAGTGCTGTGTGGGTGGGACCAGTGCTGTGTGGGTGGGACCAGTGCTGTGTGGGTGGGACCAGTGCTGTGTGGGTGTGTACCAGACATGACGTGGCTGCTGCCATGTAATACACTGCGGTATATCACCCTGTGTGGGTGTGTCCAGTACCATGTGGAGAAAACCAGTGCTCTGTTGGGGCTCTATTTATTAACATTATTTTTACTAAAATAAAGTGATAAAGGCTGTTTTGTGTTGTCACACCCTTTTCACATTATTTTAGCATCACCTATAGTTATTACAGGGCAATTGGAGTAGAATTCGTAAAATTCTACTCCAACCCCTAAGTATCACTTATGTTTAGTAAAGCAGATCGCATTTCCCATAACAGCTGTGTGTTCTAAACAGAGCCCAAGCTGATTACTGTAAAAACAAAAGATGTAAAAAAAATTTTTACTTACCTGACTCCAGGGACCGGTGGTCGGGCCTCCGGTGATGTCTCCCCTCCGGTGAGCTGGTCTCCCATAGTGTGGTCATCAGGTGATCGGGTCCCAGTGCAGTATGGGAGATCACCTGATCAGGGGCATGGAGGACATCACTGGTGGCCCGGATCATGCAGGTAAGTGTAATTAAGGGAGAGGGGGGGGGGTCGCGGGGGGTCCGCGATCGTGGAGGGTCCGCGATCGCGGGGGCAAGGCTTAGCGCCGGGGGGCGGAGCTTAGCGCTCATTACAATGCTGTCATAATAATGGGCCTATTTTTATAAGGAAGCCTGGAGCTGTATTCCCCTCCGCCCCATCTGATGCTTACAACATTTGTGTCCCTATCCGATGCTTACAGTACAACATTCGGGAGGCATAACCTTGTGACTGCGCAATGTTTATATGTCACTCTGCCACGGGTCTGCTGATCTACCATATATCCCAATTGGCTGACTGCACTGACTCATGTAGCATGTGATACCGACCTTCAGTGCACATACAGTCATCAAAGCACTTGTTATTGAGGCCTCGGTTGTGCGGCTTGCAGAGGTGCTCCCGTAAATCACAGCAGGAACCTGAAAGTGAAGGAGAATAATAATGTCCTGTACACACTCGGCACACAGGTGTCCCCCCCGTGTACTGTACACACTCGGCACACAGGTGTCCCCCCGTGTACTGTACACACTCGGCACACAGGACAAGTAACTGATCTGATTCCAGGCCACCATATGTCCTGCGAGAGAGCCTGAGAAAGTCCCTGCTCACCTTCCTGCCTGCACCATGGACCACGGGCACTAGGCTGCTGCTTCTCCCATTATAGTGACAGTGAGCCTGGCTCTTTTTACTACGCTTTTAATTTTCTACTTACATTTTTTTATTGTTTGTTACTTATTATTTTTATCAGCACAAACATTCTATAAGCCGCAGTATTCAGCCTGATTATAACTATACCAGGAGACCTGCAGTGTAGGGGCCCCACATCACTACACCAGGAGACCTGCAGTGTAGGGGCCCCACATCACTACACCAGGAGACCTGCAGTGTAGGGGCCTCACATCACTACACCAGAAGACCTGCAGTGTAGGGGCCCCACATCACTACACCAGAAGACCTGCAGTGTAGGGGCCCCACATCACTACACCAGGAGAGCTGCAGTGTAGGGGCCCCACATCACTACACCAGGAGAGCTGCAGTGTAGGGGCCTCACATCACTACACCAGGAGACCTGCAGTGTAGGGGCCTCACATCACTACACCAGGAGACCTGCAGTGTAGGGGCCCCACATCACTATACCAGGAGACCTGCAGTGTAGGGGCCCCACATCACTACACCAGGAGACCTGCAGTGTAAATCCCAACTGGCTGACTGCACTGACTCATGTAGCATGTGATACCGACCTTCAGTGCACATACAGTCATCAAAGCACTTGTTATTGAGGCCTCGATTGTGCCCCCAAAGTTCTGTTCTTGGACCTCTCCTATTCTCCCTCTATACGTCCTCTCTAGGTGAACTCATCAGCTCTTTTAACCTCAATTATTCTCTCTATACTGATGATACTCAGATCTACCTTTCCTCCCCTGAGCTCTCCCCCTCTCTCCTCACTCGTATCTCCAACTGTCCCTACCACATAACATCATGTCCCGCTATTTCTTTATCTATTGAGGGCACAACTATCTCCTCTAGCCCCAAGGTGCGCTATTTTGGAGTTATCCTGGACTCCTCTCTCTCCTTCATACCACACAATCAGCACCTCCCACAGTCCTGTCATTTCTATCTCTAATATATTTCTAGGATCAGTCCCTATCTCACCCAGGATGCCACTAAAATCTTCATACACTCACTGGTGATCTCCAGATTGGACTACTGTAACCTTCTCCTATCTGGCCTCCCCAACTCCCATCTCTCTCCTCTCCAGTCTGTCCTCAACGCTGCTGCCTCTCCAAACGCTCTACATCTGCCTCCCCTCTCCTACAAGCCCTCTGTCACAATTGGTGTCTGCGAGTTACCTGTCTCAGGTGGTGATCGAGTTTCAACGGAGTCCGGCATGACTGGAATCACAGATGATGTAGATACTGTAGCTCTATTTATAAGACTTGTGTAGCAGTGAAAACTGCCTTTGATGATAAATGACAGGAACTGGAGGGACCGGACTGGGACCGGCAGGAAGACTTGTTGAATTGAACTGATGAACTAAGAACTTGACTCTGGACTGGAACAACGTGGACTGAACTGGTGAGCTTGGAACTTGACTCTGGACTGGAATAATGTGACAATGGCTGAAGGGAAGTCAGGTAATGCTGAGACGAGCGCTAAACAGGGTAATCTGGAATTTCTATGACAAAGGCTGGAACTCAGGTGCAGGCTGGATTGGATAATTGGGAATAACAGGTTTCAGGAAGGAATGGGTAGGTTTGGGAATTTTAGGTTCAGGGAGGGAATAGGTAGGTAAAAAGGGACAGGAGTTGATCCACAGCAGGAAGCAAGGCAGGGAGACACAATGCAGGTTTACAGAGTGCCAGGGACCAACCAGGAGTAGGACTAGCAGCAGAGCACAAGCCAGGCATTGCTGTAACAGGACGACTGGATGCCAAGTATTACTGTAGCAGGTTTTCGGGATGCACCAAGGGTTGCTGCCAGCAGGTTTACTGGATTGCCAGGTTTAGCTGTAGCAGGTTTTCTGGAAGCACCGGGGGTTGCTGCCAGCAGGTTTACTGGATTGCCAGGTATAGCTGTAACAGGTTTTCTGGATTGCACCAGGGGCTGCTGTAGCAGGTTTCAGGGATACACTAGAATGCAGAAACAGCACGAACCATACACCACGGGAAGACAAGATGTTCAGGCCCAGAATGCTATCAGGGGAGGATATATATACCATGGGTCTGGCAGCAATTGGTGGATACGGACAGGTGGTCTGGTAGTAGCATTCTGAGTGGTGGAAGGCACAACATGCAGAGGGAGTATTCATCTCTGCAGCTCTGAGAATCAGAACCACACCTGTGATTCCAATCAGGGCTAGCAGTGCTCACAGACAGAGGAGAGGCCAGGTGCAATAATCAGGGCAAATCCCCCAGGCAAATTACACACACAGATCCATGGAGCAGCTGACAAGGTAAGTGTCAAGGCAAAAAAGGTGACAACTAGACAGGGTCGTGACAGTACCCCCCTCTTTATGGGTGGACTCCGGACACCAAAACAAAAACTTTCTTCAGACATCTTCCCAATTCTCAATTTCTTGGGATACTTGGAGTAGAAAGTCTACAAAGGAGATAGTTCAAGACCTTCGCCGATTCTTCTTTTTGCTGCGAGAACGTTTTGTGCCAACCAACGGACAAGGAATCTCTGGTAACTCCTGTGGAAATATGTGGCTGGGAAGGACAGGATCAGAATTTTGGGAGGAACAGTAGCAGAAAGGGGACAAGGAGGTGTGTGCACAAGTCATGTTCTGGGTTACAGATTCAAAAGTGCTGCTCTCTTGGGATGCCTCAAATTCAGCACGTTGGCCCTTGAAAACTTGACCTTGTTTGGACTTCAGGGAAGTGGAGGACAAATTCTTGGTAGCACAAACAGACACTTCTCCCTGATAACAGGAACTTGAAACCCCCTCCTGGGGTGCGAGACTTGAGACCCCCTCCTGGGGTGCGAGACTTGAGACCCCTTCCTGGGGTGCCAACTGGAGTCCCCTACCGGACCGGCAGAATCCGGGCTGGGACCGGAACGGGCAGAATCCGGGCTGGGACCGGAGCGGGCAGAATCCGGGCTGGGACCGGAGCGGGCAGAATCCGGGCTGGGACCGGAGCGGGCACTGAGACGTTGACACTTGGAACCACTGCTGGAGTTGCAAAGGAAACAGTCTTTAATGAAGTGGTCAGAACTCCCACAATAGAGGCAGAGCTGTAAATATTTGCGCCGATGGCGTTCGGCCACAGAGAGCTTGGGGCGTGGGTAACTACGATGTCTGACATTACTTGGTTCGGAAGAATCCTCGTTTCTTAGGGATTCCAAGGCAGAGGTTTTAGTCGAGACAGAGGCAGCTCTAAGAAATTCAGGAATGATCTGAAAAATGTTGCTGAGTAGAGCCTGAAGCTGTTCCAGCAGTCGATGGAAGGTAGTTAGGGGTTCAGGTAAGGTTTGGGTAACATCTAGCCGGTTATTCAGGATTTTCAAAAGCTGTAGCACTTGATGCTATACGGCCTCCTGTGAATCCAAGCGGGTGACCAGGTTATGGAAAGCATCTAGTCCCTTAATAGTTGCTTGAACCGCCACCATCGTTGGGCCTGAACACTCTGTCACAATTCGTGTCTGCGAGTTACGTGTCTCAGGTGGTGATCGGGTTTCAACGGAGTCCGGCATGACTGGAACCACAGATGATGTAGATACTGTAGCTCTATTTACAAGACTTGTGTAGCAGTGAAAACTGCCTTTGATGATAAATGACAGGAACTGGAGGGACCGGACTGGGGCCGGCAGGAAGACTTGTTGAATTGAACTGATGAACTAAGAACTTGACTCTGGACTGGAACAACGTGGACTGAACTGGTGAGCTTGGAACTTGACTCTGGACTGGAATAATGTGACAATGGCTGAAGGGAAGTCAGGTAATGCTGAGACGAGGGCTAAACAGGGTAATCTGGAATTTCTATGACAAAGGCTGGAACTCAGGTGCAGGCTGGATTGGATAATTGGGAATAACAGGTTTCAGGAAGGAATGGGTAGGTTTGGGAATTTTAGGTTCAGGGAGGGAATAGGTAGGTAAAAGGGGCAGGAGTTGATCCACAGCAGGAAGCAAGGCAGGGTGACACGATGCAGGTTTACAGAGTGCCAGGGACCAACCAGGAGTAGGACTAGCAGCAGAGCACAAGCCAGGCATTGCTGTAACAGGACGACTGGATGCCAAGTATTACTGTAGCAGGTTTTCGGGATGCACCAAGGGTTGCTGCCAGCAGGTTTACTGGATTGCCAGGTTTAGCTGTAGCAGGTTTTCTGGAAGCACCGGGGGTTGCTGCCAGCAGGTTTACTGGATTGCCAGGTATAGCTGTAACAGGTTTTCTGGATTGCACCAGGGGCTGCTGTAGCAGGTTTCAGGGATACACTAGAATGCAGAAACAGCACGAACCATACACCACGGGAAGACAAGATGTTCAGGCCCAGAATGCTATCAGGGGAGGATATATATACCATGGGTCTGGCAGCAATTGGTGGATACGGACAGGTGGTCTGGTAGTAGCATTCTGAGTGGTGGAAGGCACAACATGCAGAGGGAGTATTCATCTCTGCAGCTCTGAGAATCAGAACCACACCTGTGATTCCAATCAGGGCTAGCAGTGCTCACAGACAGAGGAGAGGCCAGGTGCAATCCTCCAGGCAAATTACACACACAGATCCATGGGGAAGCTGACAAGGTAAGTGTCAAGGCAAAAAAGGTGACAACTAGACAGGGTCGTGACACCCTCCACTGGCTCCCCTTCCCCTTCATAACCCAATTCAAGGTTCTCACACTAACTTACAAAGCCCTCACCCACTCCTCTCCCATTTACATCTCTGATCTCATCTCCCTTCACTCTCCTGTCTGCCCTCTTGGTTCAACAAATGCCGCCTCTCATGCCAACTGATTACTTCCTCCCACTCTCGCCTCCAAGACTTACCAGAGGACAGAGGGAAGGAGCAGTTAGTGCCGTGTTGCCTATGACATGTTAATGTCCCTATAACCTCCATCCAGTGAGCGGGAAGAGTAATGTATGGGCGGATTGGTCATATAAACGTCACACGGCTCTTACCTGGGAGGCAGTCCAGGTGATGGTCACACGGTTCCTCAGACAGTGAGGTAGCATTTATCTTTTCTCTGTGCTTGCCTGCAATCAGACAATGTACATGATAAGACCCCTCCCCTCCGACGTCACTACATAACATTAACGGCAATCTTACAGAAACAGGTGATAGCGGCGAGACTGCCAATCAGTGTGTTATGGAACAGAGCAGGGACTCGCTATAGGTGCCGTGCTGGGGCTGATCTATTCCCCTGGGGAAATAGGGAATCAACTTACTTATTTACTGTACAGCTATACCAGGCGGTTGCATAGTCTATTTTATGACATGTTAAATAACCTTACATTGTGTTTTGGGTATGCAAGCGGCGGTCACTCCACAATTAACACAGCTTTATTAGGTGCCCGTCTCTACGATAAGTACAAAGTAGAAATGTTCCCTAGACGGCACTCGCAACCACTTGATACATCCATATAATGAACCCACTGGGGCTGGGTATTGCATATCAACATTTCAAGACTATAATCTGATGATGTGGCAAGTGGATGTCATATATACAGTATATAAATATATTTAACAAAAAGCACTAATCAATGACACTCACCATGCCTAGATTTAGGGTGCAATATGGTATGTGACCACATTGTTTAAATAGAGATCACAGGGGCTCTGCACTCACCATAATGACTAACAACAATAATAATACACAGTGGGGTTTTGGTTCACAAATTGATCAATACATTTAAGCTTGTAGCCCCCATCACGGGACCCCACTTTACTGCAAGAATTATAACATGGAAATAGCGATCACATTAGTGTTACACTCTCAGGGTATTCTATCTGGTTCATGCACCCCTTTTAACCTGTGTAATCTATCTTGTGTCAGCTGTTTTCTAGGTGCTTTGCAACAGGTGTGCTAGGTAACAAGGTGTGCTAGGTAACAGGTGTGCTAGGTAACAAGGTGTGCTAGGTAACAGGTGTGCTAGGTAACAAGGTGTGCTAGGTAACAAGTGCGCTAGGTAACAAGGTGCGCTAGGTAACAAGGTGCGCTAGGTAACAGGTGCGCTAGGTAACAGGTGCGCTAGGTAACAAGGTGCGCTAGGTAACAGGTGTGCTAGGTAACAAGGTGTGCTAGGTAACAGGTGTGCTAGGTAACAGGTGTGCTAGGTAACAAGGCGTGCTAGGTAACAAGGCGTGCTAGGTAACAGGTATGCTAGGTAACAAGGTGTGCTAGGTAACAGGTGTGCTAGGTAACAAGGTGTGCTAGGTAACAAGGTGTGCTAAGTAACAGGTATGCTAGGTGACTGTCTCACGTATAAAAGCAAAGTTGCTGTGAGCTGTAGACCAGATAGCATACCCTGAGTGTAACCCTAATGGTGCATACACACTACACGGTATGCTCCCTGAGCGATATAGTCTAGTGTGTCCCCGGCAGGGTGTGCTCAGTGTCGTTCATGGCAGCCGCTGAATGATATCATTAACGATATCGTTCAGCGCCGGGCTCTCTCCCCCTTTCCCCAACATGCAGCAACCTGGCGACATCGTCAGGTTGTCCTGCATGTTATCCCGATGAACGATGATGACGAACGACCCGCGGGAAAGCGCGTCGTCGTTATCGTTCATCATTTTTGTGTAAAAAATGGACGATAAAGTGGACGACTGAACGATATCGTTATCGTTCAGTCGTCCACTTTAATCGCCCAGGGTGTACGCACCATAACATGTGATCGCTATTTCCATGTGACGATTCTGAGCAATAGACTAGAGACTTGTTATTACTGTTAGTTATTATGGTGAGTGCAGATCCCCTGCGATATATACAGCCTGATAAAGAGCTGGTTGGGCTCTGAAATGTTGGTGAGACTCAAGTCAATTTTTTTGCATGTAAGTCCCGGAGTGCCGACCTCAGTCTGTCCTAGGATAGACCAACAATGTATATATATATATAATTAGGGTGGCCCTCAAAACAGGTACTAGTGAACAGCCTGTGGCGAGACACTTCGCTGTTGCTAATCATAGTTTGGCGACACTCAGGTATACCATCATTGACCATATACCTCCATTGAGTCGAGGGGGCAATAGGTCCTTAAAATTGCTGCAGTGTAAATCGCGTTGGATACATCGATTAGGAACATTAAGTCCTAAGGGTTTGAATGAACACTTAGGCCTACATTGCTTTTTGTAGGAGTGTGTTAGTGCTATATAAGATTGTATTATGATGCCAACATATGTTTTGATGCCGACCACGGACTTCTGTCTGGGCCGGTTTGTGAATGAGGAGGGTTGGGCTATTATGCCTATGTATTATTTGA
Source organism: Taudactylus pleione (assembly GCA_031769625.1). Taxonomy (NCBI): domain Eukaryota; kingdom Metazoa; phylum Chordata; class Amphibia; order Anura; family Myobatrachidae; genus Taudactylus; species Taudactylus pleione. The sequence continues at coordinate 92,730 of JAUIMM010002612.1, read as the reverse complement.
TCATAATTGACGCATATATGTCCTGATAACATGCCTCTGACTTGATAAAGTAGCATTGATATATTACCAATATGCTATAATAATTCCGGAGTATTTTGTTCAGTTATGAGTGGATATAACTAAATGTGATCTGCATGTCTATTTAGATGTATTATTGTTATATTGCCTCCTGTTTATGTGGTTATGTGTATATGTTATATTGTCGTCATGGCAACGGGTCGCACCTGTGACGTCACTAGTGGGCGGACCAGGGTTGGACCCGGAAGCTGCGGCGTCTTGCACGTGGTGGGGTGTAAGGGTATATGTAAGTACATTTTCTTAATGTCTCATTATGTCTTGAAAACGATGCAGTAAAGCATTGAAACGTTGACAATCATTCCTGTCCAGACTGCGTTTTTTCCCCTGGAGTGCCGCTGCTATGGTGACTATATATATATATATATATATATATATATATATATATATATATATAATTATATATATGTTAGTGAATTTGTTTCATGCACAATATAAAGGTTTGTGTTAAATCATATGAGAGGAGTGTTAAACGTCTCCTTCCATTATTATTATTATTATTGTTTATTTATATGGCGCCACAAGTGTTCCGCAGCGCCTTACATAGTACATAAACAAATAATTTGACAACGGACTTACAGTAAAACATAGGACAAGGACGTGGATAATATACATTGATACATAAGTGACCATAACACCTAGATATGCAACAGTGTGTAAGCAACCAAGTGTTAGGTGCCCTGGAGGGGGGTAAGAAGTAGGCGGAAGTAAAGTAAGGAGAAGCACAAGAAGGTAGAGGCCTTCCATCATTTGCGCCATGTAATTACCTTTCTTTGGCGAGGGCCATGTGTCCGGCTTCATGTCTTCATAATCTGTCCAGTCAAACAGGGTCATATCCAGTGTTGGCATCACATCAGCCCCTTTCTTCCCATAAGGCTACAAAACACAATAGAAGCTGAATGTTCCTGATTCCATCGCCTGCGCATTCAGGGACACACAGCACCGGGTACACACAGCAGCGGGGACACACAGCACCGGGGACACACAGCACCGGGGACACACAGCACCGGGGACACACAGCACCGGGGACACACAGCACCGGCGACACACAGCACCAGGGATACACAGCACCAGGGATACACAGCACCAGGAAAACACAGCACCAGGCACAGCACCGGGGACACACAGCACCGGGGGGACACAGCACCAGGCACAGCACCAGGGACACACAGCACCAGGGATATGCAGCACCAGGGATACACAGCACCAGGGATACACAGCACCAGGCACACACAGCACCGGGGACACACAGCACCGGGGACACACAGCACCGGGGACACACAGCACCGGGGACACACAGCACCGGGGACACACAGCACCGGGGACACACAGCACCGGGGATACACAGCACCAGGGATACACAGCACCAGGCACAGCACCGGGGACACACTGCACCAGGGATACACAGCACCAGGGATACACAGCACCAGGCACAGCACCGGGACACACAGCACTGGGGACACACAGCAACAGGCACAGCACCGGGGACACACAGCACCAGGGATACACAGCACCAGGGATACACAGCACCAGGCACAGCACCGGGGACACACAGCACCAGGGATACACAGCACCAGGGATACACAGCACCAGGCACAGCACCAGGCACAGCAGCGGGGACACACAGCACCAGGGATACACAGCACCAGGGATACACAGCACCAGGCACAGCACCGGGGACACACAGCACCAGGGACACACAGCACCAGGGATACACAACACCAGGCACAGCATCGGGGGGACACAGCACCAGGGACACACAGCACCAGGGATACACCACACCAGGCACAGCATCGGGGGGACACAGCTCCAGGCACAGCACCAGGGATACACAGCACCAGGCACAGCACCGGGGACACACAGCACCAGGGACACACAGCACCAGGGATACACCACACCAGGCACAGCACCGGGGACACACAGCTCCAGGCACAGCACCAGGGATACACAACACCAGGCACAGCACCGGGGACACACAGCACCAGGGACACACAGCACCAGGGATACACCACACCAGGCACAGCACCAGGGATACACAACACCAGGCACAGCACCGGGGACACACAGCACCGGGGACACACAGCTCCAGGCACAGCACCAGGGATACACAGCACCAGGGATACACAGCACCAGGGATACACAGCACCAGGCACAGCACCAGGCACAGCACCAGGGACACGCAGCACCAGGGATACACAGCACCAGGCACAGCACCGGGGACACACAGCACCGGGGATACACAGCACCGGGGACACACAGCACCGGGGACACACAGCACCGGGGACACACAGCACCAGGCATACACAGCACCAGGGATACACAGCACCAGGCACAGCACCAGGGACACACTGCACCAGGGATACACAGCACCAGGGATACACAGCACCAGGCACAGCACCGGGACACACAGCACTGGGGACACACAGCAACAGGCACAGCACCGGGGACACACAGCACCAGGGATACACAGCACCAGGGATACACAGCACCAGGCACAGCACCGGGGACACACAGCACCAGGGATACACAGCACCAGGGATACACAGCAACAGGCACAGCACCGGGGACACACAGCACCAGGGATACACAGCACCAGGGATACACAGCACCAGGCACAGCACCGGGGACACACAGCACCAGGGATACACAGCACCAGGGATACACAGCACCAGGCACAGCAGCGGGGACACACAGCACCAGGGATACACAGCACCAGGGATACACAGCACCAGGCACAGCACCGGGGACACACAGCACCAGGGACACACAGCACCAGGGATACACAACACCAGGCACAGCATCGGGGGACACAGCACCAGGGACACACAGCACCAGGGATACACCACACCAGGCACAGCACCGGGGACACACAGCTCCAGGCACAGCACCAGGGATACACAGCACCGGGGATACACAGCACCGGGGACACACAGCACCGGGGACACACAGCACCAGGGACACACAGCACCAGGGATACACCACACCAGGCACAGCACCTGGGACACACAGCTCCAGGCACAGCACCAGGGATACACAACACCAGGCACAGCACCGGGGACACACAGCACCAGGGACACACAGCACCAGGGATACACCACACCAGGCACAGCACCGGGGATACACAACTCCAGGCACAGCACCGGGGACACACAGCTCCAGGCACAGCACCAGGGATACACAGCACCAGGCACAGCATCGGGGACACACAGCACCAGGGATACACAGCACCAGGCACAGCACCGGGGACACACAGCACCAGGCACAGCACCAGGCACAGCACCAGGGACACACAGCACCAGGGATATGCAGCACCAGGGATACACAGCACCAGGCACAGCACCGGGGACACACACAGCACCGGGGACACACAGCACCGGGGACACACAGCACCGGGGATACAGAGCACCGGGGACACACAGCACCGGGAACACACAGCACCAGGGATACACAGCACCGGGGATACAGAGCACCGGGGACACACAGCACCGGGGACACACAGCACCGGGAACACACAGCACCAGGGATACACAGCACCGGGGATACAGAGCACCGGGGACACACAGCACCGGGGACACACAGCACCGGGAACACACAGCACCAGGGATACACAGCACCGGGGATACAGAGCACCGGGGACACACAGCACCTGGGACACACAGCACCTGGGACACACAGCACCTGGGACACACAGCACCAGGGACACACAGCACCGGGGACACACAGCACCTGGGACACACAGCACCGGGGATACAGAGCACCGGGGACACACAGCACCTGGGACACACAGCACCAGGGATACACAGCACCGGGGATACAGAGCACCGGGGACACACAGTACCTGGGACACACAGCACCTGGGACACACAGCACCTGGGACACACAGCACCAGGGACACACAGCACCTGGGACACACAGCACCTGGGACACACAGCACCGGGGATACAGAGCACCGGGGACACACAGCACCTGGGACACACAGCACCGGGGATACACAGCACCGGGGACACACAGCACCGGGGACACACAGCACCGGGGACACACAGCACCTGGGACACACAGCACCGGGGACACATAGCAGCAGCCGTTTCTGATGCCAACAGTAACATTCTGGTGTCATGAAGCAGAAAGCTGCTGGGACCTGTGATGTGCTCAGTGTTACGTGAGACGTTTATATGACAATGTTACACCGTGACCACACACCCCTTTATTATGCCCCTTTATTACAGCCTCCTCTCCCAGAATATCCGGGAAGCTCCCGAGGGATTAGGCCAAACTCCCGAACTCTGTTATTGCACCAGTGACGTACACAGTGCGGAGGCTCCATTATGTGATTGGCGGCAATGATGACATCACAGCTCCATGCCCCCTCTCCTATTTGCACCTGCCCTCCTGTACCTCCCGGCATTTATGGTTTATGCTCAGTCACAGTGTGTGATACAGCCACACGGAAAGGGTCTCTTAATAACAGGGTCACTCACACAGACATGTCCACTACATGTTGTCCTCAGGGGCACTGAGAGGGGGTGGGCCGGGTACATTTTACCTGGGCCCATGCTTATCTGAGGGGCCCATGTCAGCATGGGAGATGTACATATGTCCCTTTTCCGTCCACGCTCCCATGTATATAAATATAGAGTGCACTACTGTACAGTTTGTATGATGCCCCTTTAGGGAAACATCTGTCCCTTATAAAGATGGCCGCCATTTGGTCTTCTGTGCATGCGCGGTGCCGTCACTGTGTTAGAGCGCCACAGTTGTATATAGACGTGCTCCACTTAGCTCCAGTGAGACCCTGCGGTATATCCACAGTATACCTGCTATCACCGCTTGTATATACACCGCTACCCTCATACATCACCAGCTGGTACCCCGCATGTTCCGCTATACCCCCACTCCATCATATACTGAGTGTATGTAACAGTGAGTACGGCTGTATCAACTTATTACTCAATAAACCTCACTACAGGTTACCTCCTGGGCTGCTTGGTGAGGATCCGCTGGTGTATACTATTACTCTGCTTATACCATCGCTAAATACTACGCCCTTATTCCACACCATTTACTTATTTATTCTATTTATTAACAGCTTCATATATAGCGCAGTATATTCCGTTTCGCTTTACAATTGGAACCATGAACACAATCTTCCCTGGGCACTGTATGCAGAGCAGTGGGCGTGTGAGGACACGCCTCCACATTAGCTCACGCCCCCTCTATAGCACCGGGGCACTGTATGCAGAGCAGTGGGCGTGTGAGGACACGCCTCCACATTAGCTCACGCCCCCTCTATAGCACCGGGGCACTGTATGCAGAGCAGTCGGTGTGTGTGGACACGCCTCCACATTAGCTCACGCCCCCTCTATAGCACCGGGGCACTGTATGCAGAGCAGTCAGTGTGTGAGGACACGCCTCCACATTAGCTCACGCCCCCTCTATAGCACTGGGGCACTGTATGCAGAGCAGTCAGTGTGTGTAGACACGCCTCCACATTAGCTCACGCCCCCTCTATAGCACCGGGGCACTGTATGCAGAGCAGTCGGTGTGTGTGGACACGCCTCCACATTAGCTCACGCCCCCTCTATAGCACCGGGGCACTGTATGCAGAGCAGTCAGTGTGTGAGGACACGCCTCCACATTAGCTCACGCCCCCTCTATAGCACTGGGGCACTGTATGCAGAGCAGTGGGCGTGTGAGGACACGCCTCCACATTAGCTCACGCCCCCTCTATAGCACCGGGGCACTGTATGCAGAGCAGTGGGCGTGTGAGGACACGCCTCCACATTAGCTCACGCCCCCTCTATAGCACCGGGGCACTGTATGCAGAGCAGTCGGTGTGTGTGGACACGCCTCCACATTAGCTCACGCCCCCTCTATAGCACCGGGGCACTGTATGCAGAGCAGTCAGTGTGTGAGGACACGCCTCCACATTAGCTCACGCCCCCTCTATAGCACTGGGGCACTGTATGCAGAGCAGTCAGTGTGTGTAGACACGCCTCCACATTAGCTCACGCCCCCTCTATAGCACCGGGGCACTGTATGCAGAGCAGTCGGTGTGTGTGGACACGCCTCCACATTAGCTCACGCCCCCTCTATAGCACCGGGGCACTGTATGCAGAGCAGTCAGTGTGTGAGGACACGCCTCCACATTAGCTCACGCCCCCTCTATAGCACTGGGGCACTGTATGCAGAGCAGTCGGTGTGTGTAGACACGCCTCGACATTAGCTCACGCCCCCTCTATAGCACTGGGGCACTGTATGCAGAGCAGTGGGCGTGTGAGGACACGCCTCCACATTAGCTCACGCCCCCCCTATAGCACCGGGGCACTGTATGCAGAGCAGTCAGTGTGTGAGGACACGCCTCCACATTAGCTCACGCCCCCCCTATAGCACTGGGGCACTGTATGCAGAGCAGTGGGCGTGTGAGGACACGCCTCCACATTAGCTCACGCCCCCTCTATAGCACCGGGGCACTGTATGCAGAGCAGTGGGCGTGTGAGGACACGCCTCCACATTAGCTCACGCCCCCTCTATAGCACTGGGGCACTGTATGCAGAGCAGTCAGTGTGTGTAGACACGCCTCCACATTAGCTCACGCCCCCTCTATAGCACCGGGGCACTGTATGCAGAGCAGTCGGTGTGTGTGGACACGCCTCCACATTAGCTCACGCCCCCTCTATAGCACCGGGGCACTGTATGCAGAGCAGTCAGTGTGTGAGGACACGCCTCCACATTAGCTCACGCCCCCTCTATAGCACTGGGGCACTGTATGCAGAGCAGTCAGTGTGTGTAGACACGCCTCCACATTAGCTCACGCCCCCTCTATAGCACCGGGGCACTGTATGCAGAGCAGTCGGTGTGTGTGGACACGCCTCCACATTAGCTCACGCCCCCTCTATAGCACCGGGGCACTGTATGCAGAGCAGTCAGTGTGTGAGGACACGCCTCCACATTAGCTCACGCCCCCTCTATAGCACTGGGGCACTGTATGCAGAGCAGTCGGTGTGTGTAGACACGCCTCGACATTAGCTCACGCCCCCTCTATAGCACTGGGGCACTGTATGCAGAGCAGTGGGCGTGTGAGGACACGCCTCCACATTAGCTCACGCCCCCCCTATAGCACCGGGGCACTGTATGCAGAGCAGTCAGTGTGTGAGGACACGCCTCCACATTAGCTCACGCCCCCCCTATAGCACTGGGGCACTGTATGCAGAGCAGTCAGTGTGTGTAGACACGCCTCCACATTAGCTCACGCCCCCCCTATAGCACTGGGGCACTGTATGCAGAGCAGTCAGTGTGTGTAGACACGCCTCCACATTAGCTCACGCCCCCTCTATAGCATCGGGGTACTGTATGCAGAGCAGTCAGTGTGTGTAGACACGCCTCCACATTAGCTCACGCCCCCTCTATAGCACTGGGGCACTGTATGCAGAGCAGTCAGTGTGTGAGGACACGCCTTCACATTAGCTCACGCCCCCTCTATAGCACTGGGGCACTGTATGCAGAGCAGTCGGTGTGTGTAGACACGCCTCGACATTAGCTCACGCCCCCTCTATAGCACTGGGGCACTGTATGCAGAGCAGTCGGTGTGTGTAGACACGCCTCCACATTAGCTCACGCCCCCCCTATAGCACTGGGGCACTGTATGCAGAGCAGTCGGTGTGTGTAGACACGCCTCGACATTAGCTCACGCCCCCTCTATAGCACTGGGGCACTGTATGCAGAGCAGTCAGTGTGTGAGGACACGCCTTCACATTAGCTCACGCCCCCTCTATAGCACCGGGGCACTGTATGCAGAGCAGTGGGCGTGTGTAGACACGCCTCGACATTAGCTCACGCCCCCTCTATAGCACTGGGGCACTGTATGCAGAGCAGTCAGTGTGTGAGGACACGCCTTCACATTAGCTCACGCCCCCTCTATAGCACCGGGGCACTGTATGCAGAGCAGTGGGCGTGTGTAGACACGCCTCGACATTAGCTCACGCCCCCTCTATAGCACTGGGGCACTGTATGCAGAGCAGTCAGTGTGTGAGGACACGCCTCCACATTAGCTCACGCCCCCTCTATAGCACTGGGGCACTGTATGCAGAGCAGTCAGTGTGTGAGGACACGCCTTCACATTAGCTCACGCCCCCTCTATAGCACCGGGGCACTGTATGCAGAGCAGTCAGTGTGTGAGGACACGCCTCCACATTAGCTCACGTCCCCTCTATAGCACCGGGGCACTGTATGCAGAGCAGTCAGTGTGTGTGGACACGCCTCCATATTAGCTCATGCCCCCTCTATAGCATCGGGGCACTGTATGCAGAGCAGTCAGTGTGTGTGGACACGCCTCCACATTAGCTCACTCCCCCTCTATAGCACCGGGACACTGTATGCAGAGCAGTCAGTGTGTGAGGACACGCCTCCACATTAGCTCACGCCCCCTCTATAGCACTGGGGCACTGTATGCAGAGCAGTCAGTGTGTGTAGACACGCCTCCACATTAGCTCACGCCCCCTCTATAGCACCGGGGCACTGTATGCAGAGCAGTCGGTGTGTGTGGACACGCCTCCACATTAGCTCACGCCCCCTCTATAGCACCGGGGCACTGTATGCAGAGCAGTCAGTGTGTGAGGACACGCCTCCACATTAGCTCACGCCCCCTCTATAGCACTGGGGCACTGTATGCAGAGCAGTCGGTGTGTGTAGACACGCCTCGACATTAGCTCACGCCCCCTCTATAGCACTGGGGCACTGTATGCAGAGCAGTGGGCGTGTGAGGACACGCCTCCACATTAGCTCACGCCCCCCCTATAGCACCGGGGCACTGTATGCAGAGCAGTGGGCGTGTGAGGACACGCCTCCACATTAGCTCACGCCCCCCCTATAGCACCGGGGCACTGTATGCAGAGCAGTCAGTGTGTGAGGACACGCCTCCACATTAGCTCACGCCCCCCCTATAGCACTGGGGCACTGTATGCAGAGCAGTCAGTGTGTGTAGACACGCCTCCACATTAGCTCACGCCCCCCCTATAGCACTGGGGCACTGTATGCAGAGCAGTCAGTGTGTGTAGACACGCCTCCACATTAGCTCACGCCCCCTCTATAGCATCGGGGTACTGTATGCAGAGCAGTCAGTGTGTGTAGACACGCCTCCACATTAGCTCACGCCCCCTCTATAGCACTGGGGCACTGTATGCAGAGCAGTCAGTGTGTGAGGACACGCCTTCACATTAGCTCACGCCCCCTCTATAGCACTGGGGCACTGTATGCAGAGCAGTCGGTGTGTGTAGACACGCCTCGACATTAGCTCACGCCCCCTCTATAGCACTGGGGCACTGTATGCAGAGCAGTCGGTGTGTGTAGACACGCCTCCACATTAGCTCACGCCCCCCCTATAGCACTGGGGCACTGTATGCAGAGCAGTCGGTGTGTGTAGACACGCCTCGACATTAGCTCACGCCCCCTCTATAGCACTGGGGCACTGTATGCAGAGCAGTCAGTGTGTGAGGACACGCCTTCACATTAGCTCACGCCCCCTCTATAGCACCGGGGCACTGTATGCAGAGCAGTGGGCGTGTGTAGACACGCCTCGACATTAGCTCACGCCCCCTCTATAGCACTGGGGCACTGTATGCAGAGCAGTCAGTGTGTGAGGACACGCCTTCACATTAGCTCACGCCCCCTCTATAGCACCGGGGCACTGTATGCAGAGCAGTGGGCGTGTGTAGACACGCCTCGACATTAGCTCACGCCCCCTCTATAGCACTGGGGCACTGTATGCAGAGCAGTCAGTGTGTGAGGACACGCCTCCACATTAGCTCACGCCCCCTCTATAGCACTGGGGCACTGTATGCAGAGCAGTCAGTGTGTGAGGACACGCCTTCACATTAGCTCACGCCCCCTCTATAGCACCGGGGCACTGTATGCAGAGCAGTCAGTGTGTGAGGACACGCCTCCACATTAGCTCACGTCCCCTCTATAGCACCGGGGCACTGTATGCAGAGCAGTCAGTGTGTGTGGACACGCCTCCATATTAGCTCATGCCCCCTCTATAGCATCGGGGCACTGTATGCAGAGCAGTCAGTGTGTGTGGACACGCCTCCACATTAGCTCACTCCCCCTCTATAGCACCGGGACACTGTATGCAGAGCAGTCGGTGTGTGTAGACACGCCTCCACATTAGCTCACGCCCCCTCTATAGCACTGGGGCACTGTATGCAGAGCAGTCAGTGTGTGAGGACACGCCTTCACATTAGCTCACGCCCCCTCTATAGCACTGGGGCACTGTATGCAGAGCAGTCAGTGTGTGAGGACACGCCTTCACATTAGCTCACGCCCCCTCTATAGCACTGGGGCACTGTATGCAGAGCAGTCGGTGTGTGTAGACACGCCTCCACATTAGCTCACGCCCCCCCTATAGCACTGGGGCACTGTATGCAGAGCAGTCGGTGTGTGTAGACACGCCTCGACATTAGCTCACGCCCCCTCTATAGCACTGGGGCACTGTATGCAGAGCAGTCGGTGTGTGTAGACACGCCTCCACATTAGCTCACGCCCCCCCTATAGCACTGGGGCACTGTATGCAGAGCAGTCGGTGTGTGTAGACACGCCTCGACATTAGCTCACGCCCCCTCTATAGCACTGGGGCACTGTATGCAGAGCAGTCAGTGTGTGAGGACACGCCTTCACATTAGCTCACGCCCCCTCTATAGCACCGGGGCACTGTATGCAGAGCAGTGGGCGTGTGTAGACACGCCTCGACATTAGCTCACGCCCCCTCTATAGCACTGGGGCACTGTATGCAGAGCAGTCAGTGTGTGAGGACACGCCTTCACATTAGCTCACGCCCCCTCTATAGCACCGGGGCACTGTATGCAGAGCAGTGGGCGTGTGTAGACACGCCTCGACATTAGCTCACGCCCCCTCTATAGCACTGGGGCACTGTATGCAGAGCAGTCAGTGTGTGAGGACACGCCTCCACATTAGCTCACGCCCCCTCTATAGCACTGGGGCACTGTATGCAGAGCAGTCAGTGTGTGAGGACACGCCTTCACATTAGCTCACGCCCCCTCTATAGCACCGGGGCACTGTATGCAGAGCAGTCAGTGTGTGAGGACACGCCTCCACATTAGCTCACGTCCCCTCTATAGCACCGGGGCACTGTATGCAGAGCAGTCAGTGTGTGTGGACACGCCTCCATATTAGCTCATGCCCCCTCTATAGCATCGGGGCACTGTATGCAGAGCAGTCAGTGTGTGTGGACACGCCTCCACATTAGCTCACTCCCCCTCTATAGCACCGGGACACTGTATGCAGAGCAGTCGGTGTGTGTAGACACGCCTCCACATTAGCTCACGCCCCCTCTATAGCATCGGGGCACTGTATGCAGAGCAGTCAGTGTGTGAGGACACGCCTCCACATTAGCTCACGCCCCCTCTATAGCACCGTGGCACTGTATGCAGAGCAGACGGTGTGTGTGGACACGCCTCCACATTAGCTCACGCCCCCTCTATAGCCCCGGGGCACTGTATGCAGAGCAGTCGGTGCGTGTGGACACGCCTCCACATTAGCTCACGCCCTCTCTATAGCATCGGGGCACTGTATGCAGAGCAGTCGGTGTGTGTGGACATGCCTCCACATTAGCTCACGCCCTCCCTATAGCACCGGGGCACTGTATGCAGAGCAGTCGGTGCGTGTGGACACGCCTCCACATTAGCTCACGCCCCCTCTATAGCATCGGGGCACTGTATGCAGAGCAGTCGGTGTGTGGGGACACGCCTCCACATTAGCTCACGCCCCCTCTATAGCACCTGGGCACTGTATGCAGAGCAGTCTGTGTGTGGACACACCTCCACATTAGCTCACGTCCCCTCTATAGCACCGGGGCACTGTATGCAGAGCTGACGGTGTGTGTGGACACGCCTCCACATTAGCTCACGCCCCCTCTATAGCATCGGGGCACTGTATGCAGAGCAGTCAGTGTGTGGGGACACGCCTCCACATTAGCTCACGCCCCCTCTATAGCACCCGGGTACTGTATGCAGAGCAGTCGGTGTGTGGACAAGCCTCCACATTAGCTCACGCCCCCTCTATAGCCCCGGGGCACTGTATGCAGAGCAGTGGATGTGTGTGGACACGTCTCCACATTAGCTCACGCCCCCTCTATAGCACTGGGCACTGTATGCAGAGCAGTCGGTGTGTGAGGACACGCCTCCACATTAGCTCACGCCCCCTCTATAGCACCGGGGCACTGTATGCAGAGCAGTCGGTGTGTGGGGACACGCCTCCACATTAGCTCACGCCCCCTCTATAGCACCGGGGCACTGTATGCAGAGCAGTCGATGTGTGAGGACACGCCTCCACATTAGCTCACGCCCCCTCTATAGCACCGGGCACTGTATGCAGAGCAGTCGGTGTGTGTGGACATGCCTCCACATTAGCTCACGCCCCCTCTATAGCACTGGGGCACTGTATGCAGAGCAGTCGGTGTGTGTGTACACGCCTCCACATTAGCTCACGCCCCCTCTATAGCACTGGGGCACTGTATGCAGAGCAGTCGGTGTGTGTGTACTGTACACGCCTCCACATTAGCTCACGCCCTCTCTATAGCACTGGGCACTGTATGCAGAGCAGTCGGTGTGTGTGTGTGTACACGCCTCCACATTAGCTCACGCCCCCTCTATAGCATCGGGGTCAACCTGATCTCTCATTGGCCCCAGTTTTCCTTATAAACATAGGGGGTCATTCAGACCCACTCGCGAGCGGCAGTACGCTCGCAAGTGGGTCGATATTCCCCACTGCGCATGCGCACGATGGAGGGAGCTCCGTCGTGCGCATGCGCGAGACCCGGCGAGCGAAGGACTTTCCATCGCTCCGGGTCTCGCACCAAAGGGGGCGTGCTGTCGATGTTGATTGACAGCAGGCCCCCTTTGGTGGGCGTTCCGGGGGCGTGTCTGCCAGACAGAGGCGTTCCTGAAGCCGGGCCCACTGACATCACTAGTGATGTCATCAGTGGGAGTGATTTTGGCTCTGATAGAGCCAAAATCACTCCTGGCCTTGCGGTTGAGAAACCCGACCACAGGGTTTCACTCGCAAGTCCGATGGTCGCGATGGTCAAGACCATCGCGACCATCTTGTTGGACGCTCGTATATGCTGTTGGTGGTGACCCACAGCTATACGAGCGTCCAGGAGGACGCTCCATTTTAATGGAGGTGGGCCCTGATTCAGAGCGAGCGCTCTGGTCAGAGCGTCCGGCTCTGAATCAGGGCCCTACTCAGTTATTCGGCAACAGCTCAGGGCTGCAGCTTGCAAAATAGTGCGATAGAAAATAAAATATGTTGTGGCGTCCTCATGATAAATATGTGTGCAAAAATGGCGGTTTTGCCAGCATGTGCACAAATCACTGGACAATGAATTGATAAGGATGGATCATTGGCCCTCATTCAGAGCCGCTCGTTAGCGGCAGTACGCTCGTTCCGAGCGATGTTTGCACATCTGCGCATGCGTACGGTTTTTAGTACGCATGCGCAAACCAGTCAGTGCGGCCGAAAATCGTTGGTATGCAATATAGCGAGGGCCTGCTATTTTGAGTGACAGAATGAGGCGTATGTGGGTGGTAACAGGGGAAGGTGCTTGAAAATGGGGAGTGGAGATCCGAACGCAGGCGTGCTTAAAGGTCAAAACGGGCGTTTTATGGGTGTGCATATTTAAAACAGCAGCGTCATTGACCACGTCACTGGGTTATTTTATAGCCAGAACTGCTCGCAAATTTGTGGTAGCAAACACCAACCACAAGAATAGCGAGCAGTTCATACGCTGGTCGATGTACTCGATTAATCTAATAAATAGCGGACATGACGTAGGATGCGAGCGGCCAGGGGGTGTTTTTAACAAATAAACGGGCGTATGTTTTGCTCGCTCGTTCAGACTTAGAGGTGTGAACAGACTGCAATGTGCGTACGGATCATTTGAATAGCCACCCCTTGTTTTTAAACGAGCGACCACAAATAGCGAACGGCTCTGAATGAGGGCCATAGTACCTTACAATCCACAGGCTCCGAGTCTTATGCAATGGGAAAATGGAGGACCAATATGGTGTTTTGTCAGGGGGAACTGCTTGCGGCAGAAATTAAATTGTATTCTGGGTGAGATCAGACTGGATTGAGGACCTGATTCAGACCCGCTCGCTAGATACGTATGCAAATTTTGGCAAGGAATCGCTCTGTGTATGCAGATGCCCACCAGCATGACTTAAGATGCCCACTTGCGCACGTCATCTCCAGGAAGTTTATGCAACCATTGGTACATCGAGCACCATCGGAAGCACTCGCAACGTTTGTGGCTGACCATATCCTGCCAAAAGCACTGCGAGTGCTTCAGTGTGAAATACAACCAGGTGACGTGTAGAATGACACTGTCTCTTAATTATGCACGCCTCTGAAATGGCGTTGAGACGCTCAGGCACGCCTGCATTCGCACCTCCACCTCCCCGTTTCTGGTGGCCAGCCCCTGTCACCACCCACAACAGGCTTCTCCTGTCACTCATTTTGCAGTGCTGTCTAAGAGCAGCGAGCATACGCTTCTCGATTGCTCGCAGTGGTTCGCGGACGTGCATTGAGATCCGTACGCATGCGCAGAATGCATACAATCGGCTGGCTACGTGTGAACGCATCCTAGCGAGCGGGTCTGAATCAGATCCTAAGTCCTGAGCTGTGATTCCCTCCCCTTTCCTGTGACCCCCCTGTGGTTCCTGGGTGAGATCAGACTGTATTGTGTCCTGAGATGTGATTCCCTCCCCTTTCCTGTGACCCCACTGTGGTTCCTGGGTGAGATCAGACTGGATTGTGTCCTGAGCTGTGATTCCCTCCCCTTTCCTGTGACCCCCCCTGTGATACCTGGGTGAGATCAGACTGGATTGTGTCCTGAGCTGTGATTACCTTCCCTTTCCTGCGACCCCCCTGTGGTACCTGGGTGAGATCAGACTGGATTCTGTCCTGAGCTGTGATTCCCTGCCCTTTCCTGTGACCCCCCTGTCATACCTGGGTGAGATCAGACTGGATTGTGTCCTGAGCTGTGATTCCCTCCACTTTCCTGTGACACCCCCGCCTGTGGTACCTGGGTGAGATTAGACTGTATTGTGTCCTGAGCTGTGATTCCCTCCCCTTTCCTGTGACCCCCCCTTGTGGTACCTGGGTGAGGTCAGACTGGATTGTGTCCTGAGCTGCGATTCCCTCCCCTTTCCTGTGACACCCTTGTGGTACCTGGGTGAGATCAGACTGGATTGTGTTCTGAGCTGTGATTCCCTCCCCTTTCCTGTGACCCCCCTGTGGTACCTGGGTGAGATCACTGGTTTGTATCCTGAGCTGTGATTCCCTCCCCTTTCCTGTGACCCCCCTGTGGTACCTGGGTGAGATCAGACTGGATTTTGTCATGAGCTGTGATTCCCTCCCCTTTCCTATGACCCCCCTGTGGTATCTGGGTGAGATGAGACTGGATTGTGTCCTGAGCTGTGAGTCCCTCCCCTTTCCTGTGACCCCACTGTGGTACCTGGGTGAGATCAGACTGGATTGTGTCCTGAGCTGTGATTCCCTCCCCTTCCTGTGACCCCCCCTGTGGTACATGGGTGAGATCAGACTGAATTGTGTCCTGAGCTGTGATTCCCTCCCCTTTATTGTGGACCCCCCCCTGTGGTATATGGGTGAGATCAGACTGGATTGTGTCCTGAGCTGTGATTCCCACCCTTTCGTGTGCCCCCACCCTGTGGTACCTGGGTGAAATCAGACTGGATTTTGTCCTGAGCTGTGATTCCCTCCCCTTTCCTGTGACCCCCCTGTGGTACCTGGGTGAGATCAGACTGGATTGTGTCCTGAGCTGTGATTCCCTCCCCTTTCCTGTGATCCCCCTGTGGTACCTGGGTGAGATCAGACTGGATTGTGTCCTGAGCTGTGATCCCCTCCCCTGTCCTTTGACCTCCCCCTGTGGTACCTGGGTGAGATCAGACTGGATTGTGTCCTGAGCTGTGATTCCCTCCCTTTCCTGTGACCCCCACTGTGGTACCTGGGTGAGATCAGACTGGATTGTGTCCTGAGCTGTGATTCCCTCCCCTTTCCTGTGACCTGCCTTAAATACCTGGGTGAGATCAGACTGGATTGTGTCCTGAGCTGTGATTCCCTCCCCTTTCCTGTGATCCCCCCTGTGGTACCTGGGTGAGATCAGACTGGATTGTGCCCTGAGCTGTGATTCCCTCCTCTTTCCTGTGACCCCCCTGTGGTACCTGGGTGAGATCAGACTGGATTGTGTCCTGAGCTGTGATTCCCTCCCCTTTCCTGTGACCCCCTTATGATACCTGGGTGAGATCAGACTGGATTGTGTCCTGAGCTGTGATTCCCTCCCCTTTCCTGTGACCCCCCTGTGGTACCTGTGTGAGATCAGACTGGATTGTGCCCTGAGCTGTGATTCCCTCCCCTTTCCTGTGACCCCCCTGTGGTACCTGGGTGAGATCAGAATGGATTGTGTCCTTAGCTGTGATTCCCTCCCCTTTCCTGTGACCCCCTGTAGTACCTGGGTGACATCAGACTGAATTGTGTCCTGAGCTGTGATTCCCTCCCCTTTCCTGTGACCCCCTGTGGTACCTGGGTGAGATCAGAATGGATTGTGTCCTGAGCTGTGATTCCCTTCCCTTTCCTGTGACCCCCTTATGGTACCTGGGTGAGATCAGACTGGATTGTGTCCTGAGCTGTGATTCCCTCCCCTTTCCTGTGACCCCCCTGTGGTACCTGTGTGAGATCAGACTGGATTGTGTCCTGAGCTGTGATTCCCTCCCCTTTCCTGTGACCCCCCTGTGGTACCTGGGTGAGATCAGAATGGATTGTGTCCTTAGCTGTGATTCCCTCCCCTTTCCTGTGACCCCCTGTGGTACCTGGGTGACATCAGACTGAATTGTGTCCTGAGGTGTGATTCCCTCCCCTTTCCTGTGACCCCCTGTGGTACCTGGGTGAGATCAGAATGGATTGTGTCCTGAGCTGTGATTCCCTCCCCTTTCATGTGACCCCCCTGTGGTACCTGGGTGAGATCAGACTGGATTGTGTCCTGAGCTGTGATTCCCTCCCCTTTCCTGTGACCCACCTGTGGTACCTGGGTGAGATCAGACTGGATTGTGTCCTGAGCTGTGATTCCCTCCACCTTTCCTGCGAACCCCCTGTGGTACCTGGGTGAGATCAGACTGGATTGTGTCCTGAGCTGTGATTCCCTCCCCTTTCCTGTGACCTGCCTTTGACACCTGGGTGAGATCAGACTGGATTGTGTCCTGAGCTGTGATTCCCTCCCCTTTCCTGTGATCCCCCCTGTGGTACCTGGGTGAGATCAGACTGGATTGTGTCCTGAGCTGTGATTCCCTCCTCTTTCCTGTGACCCCCCTGTGGTACCTGGGTGAGATCAGACTGGATTGTGTCCTGAGCTGTGATTCCCTCCCCTTTCCTGTGACCCCCCTATGGTACCTGGGTGAGATCAGACAGGATTGTGTCCTGAGCTGTGATTCCCTCCCCTTTCCTGTGACCCACCTGTGGTACCTGGGTGAGATCAGACTGGATTGTGTCCTGAGCTGTGATTCCCTCCCCTTTCCTGTGACCCCCCCTGTGGTACCTGGGTGAGATCAGACTGGATTGTGTCCTGAGCTGTGATTCCCTCCCCTTTCCTGTGACCCCCCTGTGGTACCTGGGTGAGATCAGACTGGATTGTGTCCTGAGCTGTGATTCCCTCCCCTTTCATGTCACCCCCCTGTGGTACCTGGGTGAGATCAGACTGGATTGTGTCCTGAGCTGTGATTCCCTCCCCTTTCCTGTGACCCCCCCTGTGGTACCTGGGTGAGATCAGACTGGATTGTGTCCTGAGCTGTGATTCCCTCCCCTTTCCTGTGATCCCCCTGTGGTACATGGTTGAGATCAGACTGGATTGTGTCCTGAGCTGTGATTCTCTCCCCTTTGCTGTGATCCCCTGTGGTACCTGGGTGAGATCAGACTGGATTGTGTACTGAGATGTGATTCCCTCCCCTTTCCTGTGATCCCTTGTGGAACCTGGGTGAGATCAGACTGGATTTTGTCCTGAGCTGTGATTCCCTCCCCTTTCCTGTGACCCCCCTGTTGTACCTGGGTGAGATCAGAATGGATTGTGTCCTGAGCTGTGATTCCCTTCCCTTTCCTGTGACCCCTCTGTGGTTCCTGGGTGAGATCAGAATGGATTGTGGCCTGAGCTGTGATTCCCTTCCCTTTCCTGTGACCCGCTATGGTACCTGGATGAGATCGGACTGGATTGTGTCCTAAGCTGTGATTCCCTCCCCTTCCGGTGACCCCCCTTTCGTACCTGGGTGAGATCAGACTGGATTGTGTCCTGAGCTGCGATTCCCTCCCTTTTCCTGTGACCCCCCCTGTTGTACCTGGGTGAGATCAGACTGAATTGTGTCCTGAGCTGTGATTCCCTCCCCTTTCCTGTGACCCCCCTGTGGTACCTGGGTGAGATCAGAATGGATTGTGTCCTTAGCTGTGATTCCCTCCCCTTTCCTGTGACCCCCTGTGGTACCTGGGTGACATCAGACTGGATTGTGTCCTGAGGTGTGATTCCCTCCCCTTTCCTGTGACCCCCTGTGGTACCTGGGTGAGATCAGAATGGATTGTGTCCTGAGCTGTGATTCCCTCCCCTTTCATGTGACCCCCTGTGGTACCTGGGTGAGATCAGACTGGATTGTGTCCTGAGCTGTGATTCCCTCCCCTTTCCTGTGACCCACCTGTGGTACCTGGGTGAGATCAGACTGGATTGTGTCCTGAGCTGTGATTCCCTCCACCTTTCCTGCGAACCCCCTGTGGTACCTGGGTGAGATCAGACTGGATTGTGTCCTGAGCTGTGATTCCCTCCCCTTTCCTGTGACCTGCCTTTGATACCTGGGTGAGATCAGACTGGATTGTGTCCTGAGCTGTGATTCCATCCCCTTTCCTGTGATCCCCCCTGTGGTACCTGGGTGAGATCAGACTGGATTGTGTCCTGAGCTGTGATTCCCTCCTCTTTCCTGTGACCCCCTGTGGTACCTGGGTGAGATCAGACTGGATTGTGTCCTGAGCTGTGATTCCCTCCCCTTTCCTGTGACCCCCCTATGGTACCTGGGTGAGATCAGACTGGATTGTGTCCTGAGCTGTGATTCCCTCCCCTTTCCTGTGACCCCCCTGTGGTACATGGGTGAGATCAGACTGGATTGTGTCCTATGCTGTGATTCCCTCCCCTTTCCTGTGACCCCCCTGTGGTACATGGGTGAGATCAGACTGGATTGTGTCCTGAGCTGTGATTCCCTCCCCTTTCCTGTGACCCCCCTGTGACCGGATGGCCTCAGTATATCTCCCGATCACAGATTGGGGTTTTTCCCCACTGTCTTGGGGTATCAGGGATTCCCGCTTACCGTCAGTCACCGCCTGTCACTGACTCCTCCCACTGCGCAATGGGTGTGTATGTTGCTGCCACCACCGAGTTCCTTAAATTGGCACTTGCAACCGCTTACGAACACCCAGGCTGCTACCTCCGGCACCTGGAACCCCTTCTGCTGCGTATGCATTGATGAGCTGCAGCTACACTCCCTGATTGGTGTCGGCTGATGTCCCCTGATCCCTCGCAATGGACCAGGCACGGAAGCTGGCAAAGGACTTGAACTTGGACACGCTGAGCTCCACCCACAACAGCCGGAGAACGAAATAGCGTTTGACGCAATTCTGTTGGGCGCAGGATTGAGATGCAGCCGTAGTAAAGGCAAGATGTTTATTGCTCGCAGTCTTGAAAAAGACTCTTTTCTTCAGTTTGAAGGGGTTCAGCATACAGAAATCAAACAGCAGAACTTCTCCACAATGGATATACAGGATGTACACAACCCGGCTCGTTCGCCTGGTATATTTGCCACTCCAATACACACTACCACAGGGGGTAAATCCGCCCTGTGTTCCTTCTAGCCAATCAGGTTATCTCACAAAATATAAATAAACACATCTTATATTTTAAAGATAACATAATTTCCTTGTCACCACCCAAAAAACATTTGGTTTCCTAAGCACAGACTGAGTTACATATACTGTTTCTGAAAAGGTAAATATAATGCAAATTCCTCTTGCATTCATCCTTTCACATGTCTATGACTAAACCAGTTTGGGCTTTCTGAGTCTTACACCTTCTAAGCTCTTACACAACATAGAAGCTTCCTAAACACAAACACATGGCTTTCCCCAAACCTGCTGGGTATTGTGCCCAGAGACACACCGGAGACCTCTGCATTGCATTTCAATTAAAGTGCTGTAAACGAAGGCTGCAGAACCGTAACTAGACTTTTTGGTGCCCTGTGCCAGATAGAGCATTGGCACACACCCCTCACCCCATTTGTTAAATAGGGACATGAGATAGTGCAGTTGAAAAAGGGCCAATTCCTCATGGGGAAGGGCCGGGGAAGAGAAAGAGGAGGCCAGGAGATGCTGGGGATAAATAGGGACATAATATAGTGCACCTGAGAGAGGGCCATGGCCTCATGGGGAAGGGCCAGTGAAGAGATAGGGAGGCCAGGAGATGCTGGGGATAAATAGGGACATATTATAGTGCACCTGAGAGAGGGCCATGGCCTCATGGGGAAGGGCCAGGGAAGTGATAGGGTAGGCCAGGAGATGCTGGGGATAAATAGGGACATATTATAGTGCACCTGAGAGAGGGCCATGGCCTCATGGGGAAGGGCCAGTGAAGAGATAGGGAGGCCAGGAGATGCTGGGGATAAATAGGGACATATTATAGTGCACCTGAGAGAGGGCCATGGCCTCATGAGGAAGGGCCAGGGAAGAGATAGGGGAGGCCAGGAGATGTTGGAGATAAATAGGGACAAAATATAGTGCACCTGAGAGAGGGCCATGGCCTCAAGGGGAAGGGCCGGGGAAGAGAAAGAGGAGGCCAGGAGATGTTGGAGAAAAATAGGGACATAATATAGTGCACCTGAGGGAGGGTCATGGCCTCATGGGGAAGGGCCAGGGAAGAGACAGGGGAGGCCAGGAGATGCTGGGGATAAATAGGGACATAATATAGCGCACCTGAGAGAGGGCCATGGCCTCATGGGGAAGGGCCAGGGAAGAGACAAGAGAGGCCAGGAGATGCTGGGGATAAATAGGGACATAATATACTCCTGAGAGAGGGCCATGGCCTCATGGGGAAGGGCCAGGGAAGAGATAGGGGAGGCCAGGAGATGCTGGGGATAAATAGAGACATAATATAGTGCACCTGAGAGAGAACCATGGCCTCATGGGGAAGGGCAAGGGAAGATATAGGAAAGGCCAGGAGATGCTGGGGATAAATAGGGCCATAATATAGTGCACCTGAGAGAGGGCCATGGCCTCATGGGGAAGGGCCAGGGAAGAGATAGGGGAGGCCAGGAGATGCTGGGGATAAATAGGGACATAATATAGTGCACCTGAGAGAGGACCATGGCCTCATGGGGAAGGGCTGGGGAAGAGATAGGGGAGGCCAGGAGATGCTGGGGATAAATAGGGACATAATATAGTGCACCTGAGAGAGGGCCATGGCCTCATGGGGAAGGGCCAGGGAAGAGATAGGGGAGGCCAGGAGATGCCCGGGATAAATAGGGACATAATATAGTGCACCTGAGAGAGGCCCATGGCCTCATGGGGAAGGGCCAGGGAAGAGATAGGGGAGGCCAGGAGAAGCTGGGGATAAATAGGGACATAATATAGTGCACCTGAGAGAGGACCATGGCCTCATGGGGAAGGGCCAGGGAAGAGATAGAGGAGGCCAGGAGATGCTGGGGATAAATAGGACATAATATAGTGCAACAGAGAGAGGGCCATGGCCTCATGGGGAAGGGCCAGGGAAGAGATAGGGGAGGCCGGGAGATGCTGGGGATAAATAGGGACATAATATAGTGCACCTGAGAGAGGGCCATGGCCTCATGGGGAAGGGCCAGGGAAGAGATAGGAGAGGCCAGGAGATGCTGGGGATAAATAGGGACATAATATACTGAACCTGAGAGAGGGCCATGGCCTCATGGGGAAGGGCCAGGGAAGTGATAGGGTAGGCCAGGAGATGCTGGGGATAAATAGGGACATAATATAGTGCCCCTGAGAGAGGGCCATGGCCTCATGGGGAAGGGCTGGAAGAGATAGGGGAGGCCAGGAGATGCTGGGGATAAATAGGGACATAATATAATGCACCTGAGAGAGGGCCAAGGCCTCATGCGGAAGGGCCAGAGAAGAGATAGGAAAGGCCAGGAGATGCTGGGGATAAATAGGGACATAATATAGTGCACCTGAGAGAGGAAAATGGCCTCATGGGGAAGGGCCAGGGAAGAGATAGGGGAGGCCAGGAAATGCTGGGGATAAATAGGATATAATATAGTGCACCTGAGAGAGGGCCATGGCCTCATGGGGAAGGGCCAGGGAAGAGATAGGAGAGGCAAGGAGATGCTGGGGATAAATAGGGACATAATATACTGCACCTGAGAGAGGGCCATGGCCTCATGGGGAAGGGCCAGGGAAGTGATAGGGTAGGCCAGGAGATGCTGGGGATAAATAGGGACATAATATAGTGCCCCTGAGAGAGGGCCATGGCCTCATGGGGAAGGGCTGGAAGAGATAGGGGAGGCCAGGAGATGCTGGGGATAAATAGGGACATAATATAGTGCACCTGAGAGAGGGCCATGGCCTCATGCGGAAGGGCCAGAGAAGAGACAGGGGAGGCCAGGAGATGCTGGGGATAAATAGGGACATAATATAGTGCACCTGAGAGAGGGCCATGGCCTCATGGGGAAGGGCCAGGGAAGAGATAGGGGAGGCCAGGAGATGCTGGGGATAAATAGGGACATAATATACTGCACCTGAGAGAGGGCCATGGCCTCATGGGGAAGGGCCAGGGAAGAGATAGGGGAGGCCAGGAGATGCTGGGGATAAATAGGGACATAATATAGTGCACCTGAGAGAGGACCATGGCCTCATGGGGAAGGGCTGGGGAAGAGATAGGGGAGGCCAGGAGATGCCCGGGATAAATAGGGACATAATATAGTGCACCTGAGAGAGGCCCATGGCCTCATGGGGAAGGGCCAGGGAAGAGATAGGGGAGGCCAGGAGATGCTGGGGATAAATAGGGACATAATATAATGCACCTGAGAGAGGGCCAAGGCCTCATGCGGAAGGGCCAGAGAAGAGATAGGAAAGGCCAGGAGATGCTGGGGATAAATAGGGACATAATATAGTGCACCTGAGAGAGGACCATGGCCTCATGGGGAAGGGCCAGGGAAGAGATAGGGGAGGCCAGGAGATGCTGGGGATAAGTAGGATATAATATAGTGCACCTGAGAGAGGGCAATGGTCTCATGGGGAAGGGCCAGGGAATAGATAGGGGAGGCCAGGAGATGCTGGGGATAAATAGGGACATAATATAGTGCACCTGAGAGAGGGCCATGGCCTCATGGGGAAGGGCCAGGGAAGAGATAGGAGAGGCCAGGAGATGCTGGGGATAAATAGGGACATAATATACTGCACCTGAGAGAGGGCCATGGCCACATGGGGAAGGGCCAGGGAAGTGATAGGGTAGGCCAGGAGATGCTGGGGATAAATAGGAACATAATATAGTGCCCCTGAGAGAGGGCCATGGCCTCATGGGGAAGGGCTGAAAGAGATAGGGGAGGCCAGGAGATGCTGGGGATAAATAGGGACATAATATAGTGCCCCTGAGAGAGGGCCATGGCCTCATGCGGAAGGGCCAGAGAAGAGACAGGGGAGGCCAGGAGATGCTGGGGATAAATAGGGACATAATATAGTGCACCTGAGAGAGGGCCATGGCCTCATGGGGAAGGGCCAGGGAAGAGATAGGGGAGGCCAGGAGATGCTGGGGATAAATAGGGACATAATATACTGCACCTGAGAGAGGGCCATGGCCTCATGGGGAAGGGCCAGGGAATAGATAGGGGAGGCCAGGAGATGCTGGGGATAAATAGGGACATAATATAGTGCACCTGAGAGAGGGCAATGGCCTCATGGGGAAGGGCCAGGGAAGAGATAGGAGAGGCCAGGAGATGCTGGGGATAAATAGGGACATAATATACTGCACCTGAGAGAGGGCCATGGCCTCATGGGGAAGGGCCAGGGAAGTGATAGGGTAGGCCAGGAGAAGCTGGGGATAAATAGGGACATAATATAGTGCCCCTGAGAGAGGGCCATGGCCTCATGGGGAAGGGCTGGAAGAGATAGGGGAGGCCAGGAGATGCTGGGGATAAATAGGGACATAATATAGTGCACCTGAGAGAGGGCCATGTCCTCATGCGGAAGGGCCAGAGAAGAGATAGGGGAGGCCAGGAGATGCTGGGGATAAATAGGGACATAATACAGTGCACCTGAGAGAGGGCCATGGCCTCATGGGGAAGGGCCAGGGAAGAGATAGGGGAGGCCAGGAGATGCTGGGGATAAATAGGGACATAATATAGTGCCCCTGAGAGAGGGCCATTGCCTCATGGGGAAGGGCCAGGGAAGAGATAGGGGAGGCCAGGAGATGCTGGGGATAAATAGGGACATAATATAGTGCACCTGAGAGAGGGCCATGGCCTCATGGGGAAGGGCCGGGGAAGAGATAGGGGAGGCCAGGAGATGCTGGGGATAAATAGGGACATAATATAGTGCATCTGAGAGAGGGCCATGGCCTCATGGAGAAGGGCCAGGGAAGAGATAGGGGAGGCCAGGAGATGCTGGGGATAAATAGGGACATAATATAGTGCACCTGAGGGAGGACCATGGCCTCATGGGGAAGGGCAAGGGAAGAGATAGGAAAGGCCAGGAGATGCTGGGGATAAATAGGGACATAATATAGTGCACCTGAGAGAAGACCATGGCCTCATGGGGAAGGGCCAGGGAAGAGATAGGGGAGGCCAGGAGATGCTGGGGATAAATAGGACATAATATACTGCACCTGAGAGAGGGCCATGGCCTCATGGGGAAGGGCCAGGGAAGTGATAGGGTAGGCCAGGAGATGCTGGGGATAAATAGGGACATAACATAGTGCCCCTGAGAGAGGGCCATGGCCTCATGGGGAAGGGCTGGAAGAGATAGGGGAGGCCAGGAGATGCTGGGGATAAATAGGGACATAATATAGTGCACCTGAGAGAGGGCCATGGCCTCAAGCGGAAGGGCCAGAGAAGAGATAGGGGAGTCCAGGAGATGCTGGGGATAAATAGGGACATAATATAGTGCACCTGAGAGAGGGCCAAGGCCTTATGGGGAAGGGCCAGGGAAGAGATAGGGGAGGCCAGGAGATGCTGGGGATAAATAGGGACATAATATAGTGCACCTGAGAGAGGGCCATGGCCTCATGCGGAAGGGCCAGAGAAGAGATAGGGGAGGCCAGGAGATGCTGGGGATAAATAGGGACATAATATAGTGCACCTGAGAGAGGGCCATGGCCTCATGGGGAAGGGCCAGGGAATAGATAGGGGAGGCCAGGAGATGCTGGGGATAAATAGAGACATAATATAGTGCACCTGAGAGAGGGCCATGGCCTCATGGGGAAGGGCCAGGGAAGAGATAGGAGAGGCCAGGAGATGCTGGGGATCAATAGGGACATAATATACTGAACCTGAGAGAGGGCCATGGCCTCATGGGGAAGGGCCAGGGAAGAGATAGGGGAGGCCAGGAGATGCTGGGGATAAATAGGGACATAATATAGTGCACCTGAGAGAGGACCATGGCCTCATGGGGAAGGGCAAGGGAAGAGATAGGAAAGGCCAGGAGATGCTGGGGATAAATAGGGACATAATATAGTGCACCTGAGAGAAGACCATGGCCTCATGGGGAAGGGCCAGGGAAGAGATAGGGGAGGCCAGGAGATGCTGGGGATAAATAGGACATAATATACTGCACCTGAGAGAGGGCCATGGCCTCATGGGGAAGGGCCAGGGAAGTGATAGGGTAGGCCAGGAGAAGCTGGGGATAAATAGGGACATAACATAGTGCCCCTGAGAGAGGGCCATGGCCTCATGGGGAAGGGCTGGAAGAGATAGGGGAGGCCAGGAGATGCTGGGGATCAATAGGGACATAATATACTGAACCTGAGAGAGGGCCATGGCCTCATGGGGAAGGGCCATGGAAGTGATAGGGTAGGCCAGGAGATGCTGGGGATAAATAGGGTCATAATATAGTGCCCCTGAGAGAGGGCCATGGCCTCATGGGGAAGGGCTGGAAGAGATAGGGGAGGCCAGGAGATGCTGGGGATAAATAGGGACATAATATAGTGCACCTGAGAGAGGGCCATGGCCTCATGCGGAAGGGCCAGAGAAGAGATAGGGGAGGCCAGGAGATGCTGGGGATAAATAGGGACATAATACAGTGCACCTGAGAGAGGGCCATGGCCTCATGGGGAAGGGCCAGGGAAGAGATAGGGGAGGCCAGGAGATGCTGGGGATAAATAGGGACATAATATAGTGCACCTGAGAGAGGGCCATGGCCTCATGGGGAAGGGCCAGGGAAGAGATAGGGGAGGCCAGGAGATGCTGGGGATAAATAGGGACATAATATAGTGCACCTGAGAGAGGGCCATGGCCTCATGGGGAAGGGCCGGGGAAGAGATAGGGGAGGCCAGGAGATGCTGGGGATAAAGAGGGACATAATATAGTGCATCTGAGAGAGGGCCATGGCCTCATGGGGAAGGGCCAGGGAAGAGATAGGGGAGGCCAGGAGATGCTGGGGATAAATAGGGACATAATATAGTGCACCTGAGAGAGAACCATGGCCTCATGGGGAAGGGCAAGGGAAGAGATAGGAAAGGAAAGGAGATGCTGGGGATAAATAGGGACATAATATAGTGCACCTGAGAGAGGGCCATGGCCTCAAGCGGAAGGGCCAGAGAAGAGATAGGGGAGGCCAGGAGATGCTGGGGATAAATAGGGACATAATATAGTGCACCTGAGAGAGGGCCAAGGCCTCAAGCGGAAGGGCCAGAGAAGAGATAGGGGAGGCCAGGAGATGCTGGGGATAAATAGGGACATAATATAGTGCACCTGAGAGAGGGCCAAGGCCTCATGGGGAAGGGCCAGGGAAGAGATAGGGGAGGCCAGGAGATGCTGGGGATAAATAGGGACATAATATAGTGCACCTGAGAGAGGGCCATGGCCTCATGCGGAAGGGCCAGAGAAGAGATAGGGGAGGCCAGGAGATGCTGGGGATAAATAGGGACATAATATAGTGCACCTGAGAGAGGGCCATGGCCTCATGGGGAAGGGCCAGGGAATAGATAGGGGAGGCCAGGAGATGCTGGGGATAAATAGAGACATAATATAGTGCACCTGAGAGAGGGCCATGGCCTCATGGGGAAGGGCCAGGGAAGAGATAGGAGAGGCCAGGAGATGCTGGGGATCAATAGGGACATAATATACTGAACCTGAGAGAGGGCCATGGCCTCATGGGGAAGGGCCAGGGAAGAGATAGGGGAGGCCAGGAGATGCTGGGGATAAATAGGGACATAATATAGTGCACCTGAGAGAGGACCATGGCCTCATGGGGAAGGGCAAGGGAAGAGATAGGAAAGGCCAGGAGATGCTGGGGATAAATAGGGACATAATATAGTGCACCTGAGAGAAGACCATGGCCTCATGGGGAAGGGCCAGGGAAGAGATAGGGGAGGCCAGGAGATGCTGGGGATAAATAGGACATAATATACTGCACCTGAGAGAGGGCCATGGCCTCATGGGGAAGGGCCAGGGAAGTGATAGGGTAGGCCAGGAGATGCTGGGGATAAATAGGGACATAACATAGTGCCCCTGAGAGAGGGCCATGGCCTCATGGGGAAGGGCTGGAAGAGATAGGGGAGGCCAGGAGATGCTGGGGATCAATAGGGACATAATATACTGAACCTGAGAGAGGGCCATGGCCTCATGGGGAAGGGCCATGGAAGTGATAGGGTAGGCCAGGAGATGCTGGGGATAAATAGGGTCATAATATAGTGCCCCTGAGAGAGGGCCATGGCCTCATGGGGAAGGGCTGGAAGAGATAGGGGAGGCCAGGAGATGCTGGGGATAAATAGGGACATAATATAGTGCACCTGAGAGAGGGCCATGGCCTCATGCGGAAGGGCCAGAGAAGAGATAGGGGAGGCCAGGAGATGCTGGGGATAAATAGGGACATAATACAGTGCACCTGAGAGAGGGCCATGGCCTCATGGGGAAGGGCCAGGGAAGAGATAGGGGAGGCCAGGAGATGCTGGGGATAAATAGGGACATAATATAGTGCACCTGAGAGAGGGCCATGGCCTCATGGGGAAGGGCCAGGGAAGAGATAGGGGAGGCCAGGAGATGCTGGGGATAAATAGGGACATAATATAGTGCACCTGAGAGAGGGCCATGGCCTCATGGGGAAGGGCCGGAGAAGAGATAGGGGAGGCCAGGAGATGCTGGGGATAAAGAGGGACATAATATAGTGCATCTGAGAGAGGGCCATGGCCTCATGGGGAAGGGCCAGGGAAGAGATAGGGGAGGCCAGGAGATGCTGGGGATAAATAGGGACATAATATAGTGCACCTGAGAGAGGACCATGGCCTCATGGGGAAGGGCAAGGGAAGAGATAGGAAAGGAAAGGAGATGCTGGGGATAAATAGGGACATAATATAGTGCACCTGAGAGAGGGCCATGGCCTCAAGCGGAAGGGCCAGAGAAGAGATAGGGGAGGCCAGGAGATGCTGGGGATAAATAGGGACATAATATAGTGCACCTGAGAGAGGGCCAAGGCCTCAAGCGGAAGGGCCAGAGAAGAGATAGGGGAGGCCAGGAGATGCTGGGGATAAATAGGGACATAATATAGTGCACCTGAGAGAGGGCCAAGGCCTCATGGGGAAGGGCCAGGGAAGAGATAGGGGAGGCCAGGAGATGCTGGGGATAAATAGGGACATAATATAGTGCACCTGAGAGAGGGCCATGGCCTCATGCGGAAGGGCCAGAGAAGAGATAGGGGAGGCCAGGAGATGCTGGGGATAAATAGGGACATAATATAGTGCACCTGAGAGAGGGCCATGGCCTCATGGGGAAGGGCCAGGGAATAGATAGGGGAGGCCAGGAGATGCTGGGGATAAATAGAGACATAATATAGTGCACCTGAGAGAGGGCCATGGCCTCATGGGGAAGGGCCAGGGAAGAGATAGGAGAGGCCAGGAGATGCTGGGGATAAATAGGGACATAATATAGTGCACCTGAGAGAGGGCCATGGCCTCATGGGGAAGGGCCAGGGAATAGATAGGGGAGGCCAGGAGATGCTGGGGATAAATAGAGACATAATATAGTGCACCTGAGAGAGGGCCATGGCCTCATGGGGAAGGGCCAGGGAAGAGATAGGAGAGGCCAGGAGATGCTGGGGATAAATAGGGACATAATGTACTGAACCTGAGAGAGGGCCATGGCCTCATGGGGAAGGGCCAGGGAAGTGATAGGGTAGGCCAGGAGATGCTGGGGATAAATAGGGTCATAATATAGTGCCCCTGAGAGAGGGCCATGGCCTCATGGGGAAGGGCTGGAAGAGATAGGGGAGGCCAGGAGATGCTGGGGATAAATAGGGACATAATATAGTGCACCTGAGAGAGGGCCATGGCCTCATGCGGAAGGGCCAGAGAAGAGATAGGGGAGGCCAGGAGATGCTGGGGATAAATAGGGACATAATACAGTGCACCTGAGAGAGGGCCATGGCCTCATGGGGAAGGGCCAGGGAAGAGATAGGGGATGCCAGGAGATGCTGGGGATAAATAGGGACATAATATAGTGCACCTGAGAGAGGGCCATGGCCTCATGGGGAAGGGCCGGGGAAGAGATAGGGGAGGCCGGGAGATGCTGGGGATAAATAGGGACATAATATAGTGCACCTGAGAGAGGGCCATGGCCTCATGGGGAAGGGCCGGGGAAGAGATAGGGGAGGCCGGGAGATGCTGGGGATAAATAGGGACATAATATAGTGCACCTGAGAGAGGGCCATGGCCTCATGGGGAAGGGCCGGGGAAGAGATAGGGGAGGCCGGGAGATGCTGGGGATAAATAGGGACATAATATAGTGCACCTGAGAGAGGGCCATGGCCTCATGGGAAAGAGCCAGGGAAGAGATAGGAGAGGCCAGGAGATGCTGGGGATAAATAGGGACATAATATAGCGCACCAGAGAGAGGGCCATGGCCTCATGGGAAAGAGCCAGGGAAGAGATAGGAGAGGCCAGGAGATGCTGGGGATAAATAGGGACATAATATAGCACACCAGAGAGAGGGCCATGGCCTCATGGGGAAGAGCCAGGGAAGAGATAGGGGAGACCAGGAGATGCTGGGGATAAATAGGGACATAATATAGCGCACCTGAGAGAGGGCCATGGCCTCATGGGGAAGGGCCAGGGAAGAGATAGGGGAGGCCAGGAGATGCTGGGGATAAATAGGGACATAATATAGCGCACCTGAGAGAGGGCCATGGCCTCATGAAGAAGGGCCAGGGAAGAGATAGGGGAGGCCAGGAGATGCTGGGGATAAATAGGGACATAATATAGCGCACCTGAGAGAGGGCCATGGCCTCATGGGGGAAGGGCCAAGGAAGAGATAGGGGAGGCCAGGAGATGCTGGGGATAAATAGGCACATAATATAGCGCATCTGAGAGAGGGCCATGGCCTCATGGGGGAAGGGCCAAGGAAGAGATAGGGGAGGCCAGGAGATGCTGGGGATAAATAAGCACATAATATAGTGCACCTGAGAGAGGGCCATGGCCTCATGGGGAAGGGCCAGGGAAGAGATAGGGGAGGCCAGGAGATGCTGGGGATAAATAGGGACATAATATAGTGCACCTGAAAGAGGACCATGGCCTCATGGGGAAAGGCCAGGGAAGAGATAGGGGAGGCCGGGAGATGCTGGGGATACATAGGGACATAATATAGCGCACCTGAGAGAGGGCCATGGCCTCATGGGGAAGGGCCAGGGAAGAGATAGGGGAGGCCGGGAGATGCTGGGGATAAATAGGGACATAATATAGCGCACCTGAAAGAGGGCCATGGCCTCATGGGGAAGGGCCAGGGAAGAGATAGGGGAGGCCGGGAGATGCTGGGGATACATAGGGACATAATATAGCGCACCTGAGAGAGGGCCATGGCCTCATGGGGAAGGGCCAGGGAAGAGATAGGGGAGGCCAGGAGATGCTGGGGATAAATAGGGACATAATATAGCGCACCTGAGAGAGGGCCATGGCCTCATGGGGAAGGGACAGGGAAGAGATAGGGGAGGCCAGGAGATGCTGGGGATAAATAGGGACATAATATAGTGCACCTGAGAGAGGGCCATGGCCTCATGGGGAAGAGCCAGGGAAGAGATAGGAGAGGCCAGGAGATGCTGGGGATAAATAGGCACATAATATAGCGCACCTGAGAGAGGGCCATGGCCTCATGGGGGAAGGGCCAAGGAAGAGATAGGGGAGGCCGAGAGATGCTGGGGATAAATAGGGACATAATATAGCGCACCTGAGAGAGGGCCATGGCCTCATGGGGAAGGGCCAGGGAAGAGATAGGGGAGGCCAGGAGATGCTGGGGATAAATAGGGACATAATATAGCGCACCTGAGAGAGGGCCATGGCCTCATGGGGAAGGGCCAGGAAAGAGATAGGGGAGGCCAGGAGATGCTGGGGATAAATAGGGAGATAATATAGCGCACCTGAAAGAGGACCATGGCCTCATGGGGAAGGGCCAGGGAAGAGATAGGGGAGGCCGGGAGATGCTGGGGATACATAGGGACATAATATAGCGCACCTGAGAGAAGGCCATGGCCTCATGGGGAAAGGCCAGGGAAGAGATAGGGGAGGCCGGGAGATGCTGGGGATACATAGGGACATAATATAGCGCACCTGAGAGAGGGCCATGGCCTCATGGGGAAGGGCCAGGGAAGAGATAGTGGAGGCCAGGAGATGCTGGGGATAAATAGGGACATAATATAGCGCACCTGAAAGAGGACCATGGCCTCATGGGGAAGGGCCAGGGAAGAGATAGGGGAGGCCGGGAGATGCTGGGGATACATAGGGACATAATATAGCGCACCTGAAAGAGGACCATGGCCTCATGGGGAAGGGCCAGGGAAGAGATAGGGGAGGCCGGGAGATTCTGGGGATACATAGGGACATAATATAGCACACCTGAGAGAGGGCCATGGCCTCATGGGGAAGGGCCAGGGAAGAGATAGGGGAGGCCGGGAGATGCTGGGGATACATAGGGACATAATATAGCGCACCTGAGAGAGGGCCATGGCCTCATGGGGAAGGGCCAGGGAAGAGATAGGGGAGGCCGGGAGATGCTGGGGATAAATAGGGACATAATATAGCGCACCTGAAAGAGGACCATGGCCTCATGGGGAAGGGCCAGGGAAGAGATAGGGGAGGCCGGGAGATGCTGGGGATACATAGGGACATAATATAGCGCACCTGAAAGAGGACCATGGCCTCATGGGGAAGGGCCAGGGAAGAGATAGGGGAGGCCAGGAGATGCTGGGGATAAATAGGGACATAATATAGCGCACCTGAGAGAGGGCCATGGCCTCATGGGGAAGGGCCAGGGAAGAGATAGGGGAGGCCAGGAGATGCTGGGGATAAATAGGGACATAATATAGCGCACCTGAGAGAGGGCCATGGCCTCATGGGGAAGGGCCAGGGAAGAGATAGGGGAGGCCAGGAGATGCTGGGGATAAATATGGACATAATATAGCGCACCTGAGAGAGGGCCATGGCCTCATGGGGAAGGGCCAGGGAAGAGATAGGGGAGGCCAGGGGATGCTGGGGATAAATAGGGACATACTATAGCGCACCTGAGAGAGGGCCATGGCCTCATGGGGAAGGGCCAGGGAAGAGATAGGGGAGGCCAGGAGATTTTGGGGATAACTAGGGACATAATATAGTGCACCTGAGAGAGGGCCATGGCCTCATGGGGAAGGGACAGGGAAGACATAGGGGAGGCCAGGAGATGCTGGGGATAAATAGGGACATAATATAGTGCACCTGAGAGAGGGCCATGGCCTCTTGGGGAAGGGCCAGGGAAGTGATAGGGTAGGCCAGAAGATGCTGTGGATAACAGAAGAGGAAGCTACAAGTGATAATTATAATAAACACAAAATTTTACAGCACCAAGCAGCGCCCCCTGCCCTGCTGTGCCCTGTGCCATGGCACAGGTCGCGCCACCCTAGTTACGGCTCTGCACGAAGGTTTGGTTAGTACGTCAGGATAAGTAACATTTCACTAGGAGGTGAATGTCTCATAACCATTTGATTCTAAATGTTACAGCCTTCTAAAACAAAATAACTTATAAATTCCTTATAATTGAATACACTATACATTTAAAAGTACATTTCCACAACTGCGCACAGCACACTGAATATAACTTTTTCAAACACATTACACATACATTCGCAGTATGTGGCGCACTGCGCCTAAAGGTCCTTTTAAAAATGGTGCCGCGGTCTGTACAGCAGCTCAATATACCAATGCATTGTATGATTACATGGGGTCTGTATAACAGCTCGCTATACCAGTGTGTGGGGTCTGTATAACAGCTCGCTATACCAGTGTGTGGGGTCAGTACAGCAGATCGCTATACCAGTGTGTGGGGTGTGTACAGGAGATCGCTATACCAGTGTGTGGGGTCTGTGCAGCAGATCGCTATAGCAGTGTGTGGGGTCTGTACAGCAGATCGCTATAGCAGTGTGTGGGGTCTGTACAGCAGATCGCTATACCAGTGTGTGGGGTGTGTACAGCACCTCGCTATACCAGTGTGTGGGGTCTGTACAGCAGATCGCTATACCAGTGTGTGGGGTGTGTACAGCAGATCGCTATACCAGTGTGTGGGGTCTCTACAGCAGCTTGCTATACCAGTGTGTGGGGTCAGTACAGCAGATCGCTATACCAGTGTGTGGGGTGTGTACAGCAGATCGCTATACCAGTGTGTGGGGTCTGTACAGCAGATCGCTATACCAGTGTGTGGGGTGTGTACAGCAGATCGCTATACCAGTGTGTGGGGTCTCTACAGCAGCTTGCTATACCAGTGTGTGGGGTCAGTACAGCAGATCGCTATACCAGTGTGTGGGGTGTGTACAGCAGATCGCTATACCAGTGTGTGGGGTCAGTACAGCAGATCGCTATACAGGTGTGTGGGGTCAGTACAGCAGATTGCTATACCAGTGTGTGGGGTCAGTACAGCAGATTGCTATACCAGTGTGTGGGGTCTGTACAGCAGATCGCTATACCAGTGTGTGGGGTCTGTACAGCAGATCGCTATACCAGTGTGTGGGGTCAGTACAGCAGATCGCTATACCAGTGTGTGGGGTCAGTACAGCAGATCGCTATACCAGTGTGTGGGGTCAGTACAGCAGATCGCTATACCAGTGTGTGGGGTCTGTACAGCAGATCGCTATACCAGTGTGTGGGGTCAGTACAGCAGATCGCTATACAGGTGTGTGGGGTCAGTAGAGCAGATCGCTATACCAGTGTGTGGGGTCTGTACAGCAGATCGCTATACCTGTGTGTGGGGTCTGTACAGCAGATCGCTATACCAGTGTGTGGGGTCAGTACAGCAGATCGCTATACCAGTGTGTGGGGTGTGTACAGCAGATCGCTATACCAGTGTGTGGGGTCAGTATAGCAGATCGCTATACCAGTGTTTGGGGTCTGTACAGCAGATTGCTATACCAGTGTGTGGGGTGTGTACAGCAGAACGCTATACCAGTGTGTGGGGTGTGTACAGCAGATCGCTATACCAGTGTGTGGGGTCTGTACAGCAGATCGCTATACCAGTGTGTGGGGTCTGTACAGCAGATCGCTATACCAGTGCACCAGTGCGTGTGGTCTGTACAGCAGGTCGCTATACCAGTGTGTGGGGTCTGTACAGTAGATCGCTATACCAGTGTGTGGGGTGTGTACAGCAGATCGCTATACCAGTGTGTGGGGTGTGTACAGCAGATCGCTATACCAGTGTGTGGGGTGTGTACAGCAGATCGCTATACCAGTGTGTGGGGTCTGTACAGCAGATCGCTATACCAGTGTGTGGGGTCTGTACAGCAGATCGCTATACCAGTTTGTGGGGTCTGTACAGCAGATCGCTATACCAGTGTGTGGGGTGTGTACAGCACCACGCTATACCAGTGTGTGGGGTCTGTACAGCAGATCGCTATACCAGTGTGTGGGGTGTGTACAGCAGATCGCTATAGCAGTGTGTGGGGTCTGTACAGCAGATCGCTATACCAGTGTGTGGGGTCAGTACAGCAGATCGCTATACCAGTGTGTGGGGTCTGTACAGCAGATCGCTATACCAGTGTGTGGAGTGTGTACAGCAGATCGATATAGCAGTGTGTGGGGTCTGTACAACAGATCGCTATACCAGTGTGTGGGGTCAGTACAGCAGATCGCTATACCAGTGTGTGGGGTCTGTACAGCAGATCGCTATACCAGTGTGTGGGGTCTATACAGGAGATCGCTATACCAGTGTGTGGGGTCAGTACAGCAGATACCTATACCAGTGTGTGGGGTCTGTACAGCAGATACCTATACCAGTGTGTGGGGTCTGTACAGCAGATCGCTATACCAGTGTGTGGGGTCAGTACAGCAGATCGCTATACCAGTGTGTGGGGTCTGTACAGCAGATCGCTATACCAGTGTGTGGGGTGTGTACAGCACCACGCTATACCAGTGTGTGGGGTGTGTACAGCAGATCGCTATACCAGTGTGTGGGGTGTGTACAGCACCACGCTATACCAGTGTGTGGGGTGTGTACAGCAGATCGCTATACCAGTGTGTGGGGTGTGTACAGCAGATCGCTATAGCAGTGTGTGGGGTCAGTACAGCATATCGCTATAGCAGTGTGTGGGGTCTGTACAGCAGATACCTATACCAGTGTGTGGGGTCTGTACAGCAGATCGCAATACCAGTGTGTGGGGTGTGTACAGCAGATCGCTATATCAGTGTGTGGGGTGTGTACAGCAGATCGCTATACCAGTGTGTGGGGTCTATACAGCAGATCGCTATACCAGTGTGTGGGGTGTGTACAGCAGATCGCTATATCAGTGTGTGGGGTGTGTACAGCAGATCGCTATATCAGTGTGTGGGGTGTGTACAGCAGATCGCTATACCAGTGTGCGGGGTGTGTACAGCAGATCGCTATAGCAGTGTGTGGGGTCAGTACAGCAGATCGCTATAGCAGTGTGTGGGGTCAGTACAGCAGATCGCTATACCAGTGTGTGGGTCAGTACAGCAGATCGCTATACCAGTGTGTGGGGTGTGTACAGCACCTCGCTATACCAGTGTGTGGGGTGTGTACAGCACCTCGCTATACCAGTGTGTGGGGTCTGTACAGCAGATCGCTATAGCAGTGTGTGGGGTCAGTACAGCATATCGCTATAGCAGTGTGTGGGGTGTGTACAGTAGATACCTATACCAGTGTGTGGGGTCTGTACAGCAGATCGCTATACCAGTGTGTGGGGTCTGTACAGCAGATCGCAATACCAGTGTGTGGGGTGTGTACAGCAGATCGCTATATCAGTGTGTGGGGTGTGTACAGCAGATCGCTATAGCAGTGTGTGGGGTCAGTACAGCATATCGCTATAGCAGTGTGTGGGGTCTGTACAGCAGATCGCTATACCAGTGTGTGGGGTGTGTACAGCACCACGCTATACCAGTGTGTGGGGTGTGTACAGCAGATCGCTATACCAGTGTGTGGGGTGTGTACAGCAGATCGCTATAGCAGTGTGTGGGGTCAGTACAGCATATCGCTATAGCAGTGTGTGGGGTCTGTACAGCAGATCGCTATACCAGTGTGTGGGGTCTGTACAGCAGATCGCTATACCAGTGTGTGGGGTCTGTACAGCAGATCGCAATACCAGTGTGTGGGGTGTGTACAGCAGATCGCTATATCAGTGTGTGGGGTGTGTACAGCAGATCGCTATACCAGTGTGTGGGGTCTGTACAGCAGATCGCAATACCAGTGTGTGGGGTGTGTACAGCAGATCGCTATATCAGTGTGTGGGGTGTGTACAGCAGATCGCTATATCAGTGTGCGGGGTCTGTACAGCAGATCGCTATACCAGTGTGCGGGGTGTGTACAGCAGATCGCTATAGCAGTGTGTGGGGTCAGTACAGCAGATCGCTATACCAGTGTGTGGGGTCAGTACAGCAGATCGCTATACCAGTGTGTGGGGTCTGTACAGCAGATCGCTATACCAGTGTGTGGGGTCAGTACAGCATATCGCTATAGCAGTGTGTGGGGTCTGTACAGCAGATCGCTATACCAGTGTGCGGGGTGTGTACAGCAGATCGCTATACCAGTGCGTGGGGTCTGTACAGCAGATCGCTATACCAGTGTGTGGGGTCTGTACAGCAGATCGCAATACCAGTGTGTGGGGTGTGTACAGCAGATCGCTATATCAGTGTGTGGGGTCAGTACAGTATATCGCTATAGCAGTGTGTGGGGTGTGTACAGCAGATCGCTATAGCAGTGTGTGGGGTCAGTACAGCATATCGCTATAGCAGTGTGTGGGGTCTGTACAGCAGATACCTATACCAGTGTGTGGGGTCTGTACAGCAGATCGCTATACCAGTGTGTGGGGTCTGTACAGCAGATCGCAATACCAGTGTGTGGGGTGTGTACAGCAGATCGCTATACCAGTGTGTGGGGTGTGTACAGCAGATCGCTATAGCAGTGCGTGGGGTCAGTACAGCAGCTCTGTATACCAGTGTGTGGGGTCAGTACAGCAGCTCTGTATACCAGTGTGTGGGGTCAGTACAGCAGCTCTGTATACCAGTGTGTGGGGTCAGTACAGCAGCTCTGTATACCAGTGTGTGGGGTCAGTACAGCAGCTCTGTATACCAGTGTGTGGGGTCAGTACAGCTTCATGCTTCCAGGTGTCACCAGGTCGGGCTCTCATTGGAGCTTGTTTCCTGGTAAGAGACAAATAGTAAATGTATTGGTATTAGGAGGTGGATTGTGAAAGCTTTGCCCCATAGTGATCGGTCTGTTCTCACCCAGACTGGTTTTATTCCTGTTATATATCCAGCGCTATCTAAGTACAGTTAATAAATAATAATTCCTGCGTCTGGGCAGCACTGAGACCCCCAGCGGTACAGCCTCATTGCTCCACTACTGGGGTTCGCACATTACAGGTAAAAACAATCTGTGGTTTAATCCCTCTTTAATAAGCGATGGGTGTATGAGACGATGGCATGCTACCGAAGTCACATGGACGTGTCCAAGGCAGCAGGCTGACTCCTCTGTAAGAACAAAGGGCTTTATCTTACAAAGACCTCACACTGCAATCGCCTGGAGAAAAGCTTTTCAATATTAATCCCGTTCCTTTGACCAGATGGTCATCCCGAGCACAGGACCCGTAATTGGCCCATAACACAGAGTACATGAGGAGATCTCAGGGACGCCCGTCTCAGATCTCATATAAAGGGAAAGATAAATGTGCTGATCACAACATGACGTGGATACGAGAGATTTACCTTTACACGGCGTTGTGCTTCCACCGCAGCCGTCGGACGCTCGTTAGTAGACATTGGCTTGGTGGTGCTCAGTGGAGACCTGGTGGAAGATCCGCCCGAGGACATCTCCACCTGAAGGAGCTGGGTAGGGTCTCGAAAGCTTAAATCTTCTTTCAAAAGGCCGCTGGGCTCAGCTTCAAAGCCTCTGCCTGCGAACACAGAGGTGGAGATGATACAGGCCTAACACATAGCCTTCACGCTGCTATCCCATGTAACACGCCTGTATGACAGCACTCCGCATGACCTCACATTCTTACATACAAGCTGAGCCAGCCACCTACACGGATGTCGCTTATGGAGCCAACCTACTCATAGACACTTTATAAGAGTTCTCTACATTCAGACAACGTTAGTGTACAGTACGGGTTTATACGCGCCCCCCTGCAACGTTCAGTATTTCCATTGGCCTTTTAAACAACACAAACAGGGGCGTAACAAAGTATTTGAAGGCCCCATAACAAAAGTGCGTAAGGGCCCCTACGTACCACCCAATGGTGAATAATGTATATAACACATGTAACTCTGACAAGGTAGATGGGCCCCAGAGCTACCTATGCTAGTTACACGCATGAACAGAAACCTTATCTGTGTACAGGTGTAATGTGAGGGCTTATTTATTAATATTGGTCAACACCAAAGACGGAAAATCTATTTCTGGCTAATCTGTCTATCCAAAGAAAAGGTTCAACGGGGCAAATCTTACCAAAAAAATAAAACTAAATAAATAATTAAAATGCAATAACATTTATAGAAAAAAAAACATAAAAAATTGTACAAAAAAAAAAAAAGCCCCCGATAATTAAGTAACTGGATCCCTATCACTACTACTTCTGTAACTGGGGATACCTGTCGGGTGCAGACAGGGAGGAGTAATCTGAGAGCCAGCTGTCCCTGCGATCCCTATCACCACTACTTCTGTAACTGGGGATACCTGTCGGGTGCAGACAGGGAGGAGTAATCTGAGAGCCAGCTGTCCCTGCGATCCCTATCACCACTACTTCTGTAACTGGGGATACCTGTCGGGTGCAGACAGGGAGGAGTAATCTGAGAACCAGCTGTCCCTGCGATCCCTATCACCACTACTTCTGTAACTGGGGATACCTGTCGGGTGCAGACAGGGAGGAGTAATCTGAGAGCCAGCTGTCCCTGCGATCCCTATCACCACTACTTCTGTAACTGGGGATACCTGACGGGTGCTGACAGGGAGGAGTAATCTGAGAACCAGCTGTCCCTGCGATCCCTATCACCACTACTTCTGTAACTGGGGATACCTGTCGGGTGCAGACAGGGAGGAGTAATCTGAGAGCCAGCTGTCCCTGCGATCCCTATCACCACTACTTCTGTAACTGGGGATACCTGACGGGTGCTGACAGGGAGGAGTAATCTGAGAACCAGCTGTCCCTGCGATCCCTATCACCAATACTTCTGTAACTGGGGATACGTGACGGGTGCTGACAGGGAGGAGTAATTTGAGAACCAGCTGTCCCTGCGATCCCTATCACCACTACTTCTGTAACTGGGGATACCTGACTGGTGCTGACAGGGAGGAGTAATCTGAGAACCAGCTGTCCCTGCGATCCCTATCACCAATACTTCTGTAACTGGGGATACGTGACGGGTGCTGACAGGGAGGAGTAATCTGAGAACCAGCTGTCCCTGCGATCCCTATCACCAATACTTCTGTAACTGGGGATACGTGACGGGTGCTGACAGGGAGGAGTAATCTGAGAACCAGCTGTCCCTGCGATCCCTATCACCACTACTTCTGTAACTGGGGATACCTGACGGGTGCTGACAGGAAGGAGTAATCTGAGAGCCAGCTGTCCCTGCGATCCCTATCACCACTACTTCTGTAACTGGGGATACCTGACGGGTGCTGACAGGGAGGAGTAATCTGAGAAGCAGCTGTCCCTGCGATCCCTATCACCACTACTTCTGTACCTGGGGATACCTGACGGGTGCTGACAGGGAGGAGTAAACTGAGAAGCAGCTGTCCCTGCGATCCCTATCACCGCTACTTCTGTAACTGGGGATACCTGACGGGTGCTGACAGGGAGGAGTAATCTGAGAGCCAGCTGTCCCTGCGATCCCTATCACCACTACTTCTGTAACTGGGGATACCTGTCGGGTGCAGACAGGGAGGAGTAATCTGAGAGCCAGCTGTCCCTGCGATCCCTATCACCACTACTTCTGTAACTGGGGATACCTGACGGGAGCTGACAGGGAGGAGTAATCTGAGAACCAGCTGTCCCTGCGATCCCTATCACCGCTACTTCTGTAACTGGAGATACCTGACAGGTGCAGACAGGGAGGAGTAATCTGAGAGCCAGCTGTCCCTGCGATCCCTATCACCAATACTTCTGTAACTGGGGATACGTGACGGGTGCTGACAGGGAGGAGTAATCTGAGAACCAGCTGTCCCTGCGATCCCTATCACCACTACTTCTGTAACTGGGGATACCTGTCGGGTGCTGACAGGGAGGAGTAATCTGAGAGCCAGCTGTCCCTGCGATCCCTATCACCACTACTTCTGTAACTGGGGATACCTGTCGGGTGCTGACAGGGAGGAGTAATCTGAGAGCCAGCTGTCCCTGCGATCCCTATCACCACTACTTCTGTAACTGGGGATACCTGACGGGTGCTGACAGGGAGGAGTAATCTGAGAACCAGCTGTCCCTGCGATCCCTATCACCAATACTTCTGTAACTGGGGATACGTGACGGGTGCTGACAGGGAGGAGTAATCTGAGAACCAGCTGTCCCTGCGATCCCTATCACCACTACTTCTGTAACTGGGGATACCTGACGGGTGCTGACAGGAAGGAGTAATCTGAGAGCCAGCTGTCCCTGCGATCCCTATCACCACTACTTCTGTAACTGGGGATACCTGACGGGTGCTGACAGGGAGGAGTAATCTGAGAACCAGCTGTCCCTGCGATCCCTATCACCACTACTTCTGTACCTGGGGATACCTGACGGGTGCTGACAGGGAGGAGTAAACTGAGAAGCAGCTGTCCCTGCGATCCCTATCACCGCTACTTCTGTAACTGGGGATACCTGACGGGTGCTGACAGGGAGGAGTAATCTGAGAACCAGCTGTCCCTGCGATCCCTATCACCGCTACTTCTGTAACTGGGGATACCTGACGGGTGCTGACAGGGAGGAGTAATCTGAGAGCCAGCTGTCCCTGCGATCTCTATCACTACTACTTCTGTAACTGGGGATACCTGACGGGTGCTGACAGGGAGGAGTAATCTGAGAACCAGCTGTCCCTGCGATCCCTATCAGCGCTACTTCTGTAACTGGGGATACCTGACGGGTGCTGACAGGGAGGAGTAATCTGAGAACCAGCTGTCCCTGCGATCCCTATCACCACTACTTCTGTAACTGGGGATACCTGACTGGTGCTGACAGGGAGGAGTAATCTGAGAGCCAGCTGTCCCTGCGATCCCTATCACCGATACTTCTGTAACTGGGGATACCTGACGGGTGCTGACAGGGAGGAGTAATCTGAGAACCAGCTGTCCCTGCGATCCCTATCACCACTACTTCTGTAACTGGGGATACCTGACGGGTGCTGACAGGGAGGAGTAATCTGAGAGCCAGCTGTCCCTGCGATCCCTATCACCACTACTTCTGTAACTGGGGATACCTGACGGGTGCTGACAGGGAGGAGTAATCTGAGAGCCAGCTGTCCCTGCGATCCCTATCACCACTACTTCTGTAACTGGGGATACCTGACTGGTGCTGACAGGGAGGAGTAATCTGAGAGCCAGCTGTCCCTGCGATCCCTATCACCGATACTTCTGTAACTGGGGATACCTGACGGGTGCTGACAGGGAGGAGTAATCTGAGAACCAGCTGTCCCTGCGATCCCTATCACCACTACTTCTGTAACTGGGGATACCTGACGGGTGCTGACAGGGAGGAGTAATCTGAGAACCAGCTGTCCCTGCGATCCCTATCACCACTACTTCTGTAACTGGGGATACCTGACAGGTGCTGACAGGGAGGAGTAATCTGAGAGCCAGCTGTCCCCGCGATCCCTATCACCACTACTTCTGTAACTGGGGATACCTGACGGGTGCTGACAGGGAGGAGTAATCTGAGAGCCAGCTGTCCCTGCGATCCCTATCACCACTACTTCTGTAACTGGGGATACCTGTCGGGTGCAGACAGGGAGGAGTAATCTGAGAGCCAGCTGTCCCTGCGATCCCTATCACCACTACTTCTGTAACTGGGGATACCTGACGGGAGCTGACAGGGAGGAGTAATCTGAGAACCAGCTGTCCCTGCGATCCCTATCACCGCTACTTCTGTAACTGGAGATACCTGACAGGTGCAGACAGGGAGGAGTAATCTGAGAGCCAGCTGTCCCTGCGATCCCTATCACCAATACTTCTGTAACTGGGGATACGTGACGGGTGCTGACAGGGAGGAGTAATCTGAGAACCAGCTGTCCCTGCGATCCCTATCACCACTACTTCTGTAACTGGGGATACCTGTCGGGTGCTGACAGGGAGGAGTAATCTGAGAGCCAGCTGTCCCTGCGATCCCTATCACCACTACTTCTGTAACTGGGGATACCTGTCGGGTGCTGACAGGGAGGAGTAATCTGAGAGCCAGCTGTCCCTGCGATCCCTATCACCACTACTTCTGTAACTGGGGATACCTGACGGGTGCTGACAGGGAGGAGTAATCTGAGAACCAGCTGTCCCTGCGATCCCTATCACCAATACTTCTGTAACTGGGGATACGTGACGGGTGCTGACAGGGAGGAGTAATCTGAGAACCAGCTGTCCCTGCGATCCCTATCACCACTACTTCTGTAACTGGGGATACCTGACGGGTGCTGACAGGAAGGAGTAATCTGAGAGCCAGCTGTCCCTGCGATCCCTATCACCACTACTTCTGTAACTGGGGATACCTGACGGGTGCTGACAGGGAGGAGTAATCTGAGAACCAGCTGTCCCTGCGATCCCTATCACCACTACTTCTGTACCTGGGGATACCTGACGGGTGCTGACAGGGAGGAGTAAACTGAGAAGCAGCTGTCCCTGCGATCCCTATCACCGCTACTTCTGTAACTGGGGATACCTGACGGGTGCTGACAGGGAGGAGTAATCTGAGAACCAGCTGTCCCTGCGATCCCTATCACCGCTACTTCTGTAACTGGGGATACCTGACGGGTGCTGACAGGGAGGAGTAATCTGAGAGCCAGCTGTCCCTGCGATCTCTATCACTACTACTTCTGTAACTGGGGATACCTGACGGGTGCTGACAGGGAGGAGTAATCTGAGAACCAGCTGTCCCTGCGATCCCTATCAGCGCTACTTCTGTAACTGGGGATACCTGACGGGTGCTGACAGGGAGGAGTAAT
Source organism: Taudactylus pleione (assembly GCA_031769625.1). Taxonomy (NCBI): domain Eukaryota; kingdom Metazoa; phylum Chordata; class Amphibia; order Anura; family Myobatrachidae; genus Taudactylus; species Taudactylus pleione. The sequence goes on along the minus strand of JAUIMM010002612.1, from coordinate 48,728 downwards.
CTGAGAACCAGCTGTCCCTGCGATCCCTATCACCACTACTTCTGTAACTGGGGATACCTGACTGGTGCTGACAGGGAGGAGTAATCTGAGAGCCAGCTGTCCCTGCGATCCCTATCACCGATACTTCTGTAACTGGGGATACCTGACGGGTGCTGACAGGGAGGAGTAATCTGAGAACCAGCTGTCCCTGCGATCCCTATCACCACTACTTCTGTAACTGGGGATACCTGACGGGTGCTGACAGGGAGGAGTAATCTGAGAGCCAGCTGTCCCTGCGATCCCTATCACCACTACTTCTGTAACTGGGGATACCTGACGGGTGCTGACAGGGAGGAGTAATCTGAGAGCCAGCTGTCCCTGCGATCCCTATCACCACTACTTCTGTAACTGGGGATACCTGACTGGTGCTGACAGGGAGGAGTAATCTGAGAGCCAGCTGTCCCTGCGATCCCTATCACCGATACTTCTGTAACTGGGGATACCTGACGGGTGCTGACAGGGAGGAGTAATCTGAGAACCAGCTGTCCCTGCGATCCCTATCACCACTACTTCTGTAACTGGGGATACCTGACGGGTGCTGACAGGGAGGAGTAATCTGAGAACCAGCTGTCCCTGCGATCCCTATCACCACTACTTCTGTAACTGGGGATACCTGACAGGTGCTGACAGGGAGGAGTAATCTGAGAGCCAGCTGTCCCCGCGATCCCTATCACCACTACTTCTGTAACTGGGGATACCTGACGGGTGCTGACAGGGAGGAGTAATCTGAGAGCCAGCTGTCCCTGCGATCCCTATCACCACTACTTCTGTAACTGGGGATACCTGACGGGTGCTGACAGGGAGGAGTAATCTGAGAGCCAGCTGTCCCTGCGATCCCTATCACCACTACTTCTGTAACTGGGGATACCTGACGGGTGCTGACAGGGAGGAGTAATCTGAGAGCCAGCTGTCTCTGCGATCCCTATCACCACTACTTCCTGTATGCGCACACAGAACCCAGCATCTGGCGGAAGACGCTGAACAGGAGCGGGGGGATCTTATTGGATTCCTCGTTGATAAACCCCATAGAAAGGAGCAGGGGTCCGGGAACAAATGTTATCTGGAGATGGCGAATGTTCCCGCAGTCAAGCTCTGAACATTTTTTTATTTTCAGAGTTTGATGAATTTAGGTCTCCATACAATAGTACAGAGGGCAGCAGACCCGATTGGGAGTGATAGGTAAGCAGGAGAGCCCCTTTTATGGAAATCAAATAACAATGAATAGACCCCCCCAAGAGACAGAGCAGAACTATTAGATAGATATGAGATAGATATGAGATAGATATATAGATAGATAGATAGATATGAGATAGATATATAGATAGATAATGTGATAGATATGAGATAGATATATAGATAGATAATGTGATAGATATGAGATAGATAGATGATAGATATGAGATAGATTGATAGATAGATAGATAGATATGAGATAGATATATAGATAGATAATGTGATAGATATGAGATAGATAGACAGATAGATATGAGATAGATATGATATAGATAGATAGATAGATAGATAGATAGATAGATAGATAGATAGATAGATAGATAGATAGAAGATAGCCCTGCCCATTGGAGCTCACACACTTATCACATATAATTGTCTATGATTATAGCAATCTCCAATGTTACTGTACTTAGTGCTAGAGATGTTATATTACATGGGAGAAGTCTCTCCTTATACGAGTGCCCATCACGGGAGACTAGTTACAGAAAGGAGTAATGTATAGGTATTAGTTACCATCCTACCACCATGGTGATGCTGTCAGATTCCGTATGGTGAATACCCTGTCACTCCCTCCACCTCTCGCCTTCCCTGGCGTGTTACCTGTGTGTGGTCTCTGTCATTGCCATGTTCTGTGTTTGCTTTGCTATTCTCTTTGTGTCATTGTTGTGCTATGTGCTCTGTTCCGGTGACTGACGATTACATTTAAATCTGAAATAACCAGACATTATTTTCCTCTGCATCTGTAGTAACATCCCACCCTTACATAATACCCCGCTGGAGACTAGCTGCCCCTTCTCACACATGGCACTGGGGCACTCTTCAGAACAGAGAGCTGCAGTTATACTGGCGGTGTGTTCCTACAATCATGTGTAACCCTTTGTTGCCCCGGCCTCTCGTGGCGCCTACATTGGGCTGTCAGCAATTACCGCCTCGCTGTTCCTCTGTGTGTAATTGCATTTATCTACATTAAAGCTCCCCGCTGAGTGTTTCTCTTCTTCAATTCACTGACTGGAATCATCTATGAGCTGTGAGCACAAGTTTACGGAGCCCCAGCCAGGCAGGGAAGAGCACTCCGGCGGTGGGGATTAGCGCTCTGATACCGAGTATTCCCTTAATGAATTCTGACTTCTCGTTATATTGTAGTGAGCAAGTCTGGGATAATGAGTCCTCAGACACGGCACTGGAGATGCACACGGTTATTAAAGTGTCTCGCGTGGATGTTGTGCCACCATTACTGCAATTAAGGAACAAAATATATGTTTTATTGTAAGGAAGTGAATTGCCCAATATTATGTGATGTAATAACGTTAGGCAGTAAATTAGGGAGAGCCGTTCATGGTACGGGCCAGGCAGTCACCCCCTCAGATAATCCCCCCCTAGGGCTCTGTACACCTCTCTCTCATGCTCGGGGTCAGACGTTACATCTATTAGACTATTTATCTTCAGGATTAAATCCTCTGCAGTGAGAAAATCGCCATTACGCATCACTTCGGGTATAGGGGCTCATTATTTTAAATTGTTTAAAGGTTTACTCCCTAAAATGAGGAGACAAAGGAGATGTCCTATCAAAGTCTATGACGGGCACAGAAACCACCTGTCTTCACCATTTATAGTCTGGCCAAGGCGGCTGAGGAACATTCAGCTGCGTCCTCCAGCCCGACGCGGTAATGACTAACTTATCATTGCTATAGGCCAGGCTGAGGGGACATGTGAGCACCCGCCCCGCGTCACGTATGTACCGGGGACATGAAAGCCCATTCTCAGCCGTTTCACTTCAAATAAATAACAACAGTTGTAAAAAAAACAGATAAAATATGTAAAAACAATAAAATAAAAAGAAACAAATGACAAATATCGACCACTGGGAAAAACTGGTTCATTCCCAAAAAATATATAAAGCGGCTTTAAGGTGTTTTCCTTCACTTCACCTGAGACGTCGATAACAGAGGAAGGGTTGCGCTGGTACGTGTACTGCCATGATGCTTGTTAAATTGACGTACAAAGCTAGATTCAGGACTTTGCCCATGTACAATATAGACCCTTACATGTGCCATAGTCACGGTGCTGTTACGCTGGCAGCGCTTTGCCTTGGTTACCATGTTGTGTTCAGGAGCGTTAATGCCCGGAAACTCCTCAGCCTACAGTATGGTGTACGGAGCCTGTGTCTAGGAAGTAAGGACACAGTATAAGGACTGCTGGAGAGCATCGCATGTACTGTAGCTCTTAGGGTCAGTCATTCATGCTGCTTATGTCTTGGTGCAGTTATAGTGTGTAAATGCAGGGCTGTCTTAACAGCAGTGTGGGCCCTGGGCAAAGCAATGCACTGGGGCCCCTACCCACCCATTCACAGGAATGGTCGCTCGTCACCGGGGGTTGGTGTTGGTGGGGAGGGTTGAGAGTGCTTTTGAAAATAAAAATTTACCAACTGTCCGCAGCTGCAGGGGGACAGGTTGGTGGGCCCCTTGAAGCTTCGGGCCCTTGGGCAACTGCCCAACAAGCCCAATGGAAGAGATGGCCCTGTGTAAATGGGACCATAAAGAAAAAGAGTCATTAATGTCTGACCGAGACGTATGGACAGAATTCCTGCCGGATGTGTCTGCACGGAGCTTTAGTACATACACATGATATATTTACACATCCGTCAGCACTAGATGGGTAAGAGCCATGATGGGGAACGCTGGCTCCCTGCTAGGACAGATGCACGGTAATGCCACGTCGGAAGGAAATAAATGGCTTTGCCATGAATTACAACTGACGTCTCTACCATTTACAATCACAGAATTGCTCTCTAGGACAATGACCCGTCTGATGTCTCGTGTTCCTCTGTACTAAATGTGACAGTCAGCCGGCGCTAGGCCCGTAAACTACATGTATGTAACAGTGATGTGTCCAATAACACAGAGAGATAGATGGGCCGCTGGGGCGCCAGGGACCTCCTGCCACTTACATATCTGGGGAGTAATAACAGAATTAGTGATTATAGCTTCATCATTTACCTTATTACCCCTGCTACCTAACCCCATCATTTACCTTATTACCCCTGCTACCTAACCCCATCATTTACCTTATCACCCCTGCTACCTAACCCCATCATTTACCTTATTACCCCTGCTACCTAACCCCATCATTTACCTTATTACCCCTGCTACCTAACCCCATCATTTACCTTATTACCCCTGCTACCTAACCCCATCATTTACCTTATTACCCCTGCTACCTAACCCCATCATTTACCTTATTACCCCTGCTACCTAACCCCATCATTTACCTTATTACCCCTGCTACCTAACCCCATCATTTACCTTATTACCCCTGTTACCTAATACCATCATTTACCTTATTACCCCTGCTACCTAACGCCATCATTTACCTTATTACCCCTGCTACCTAACGCCTTCATTTACCTTATTACCCCTGCTACCTAACGCCATCATTTACCTTATTACCCCTGCTACCTAACGCCATCATTTACCTTATTACCCCTGCTACCTAACGCCATCATTTACCTTATTACCCCTGCTACCTAATGCCATCATTTACATTATTACCCCTGCTACCTAATGCCATCATTTGCATTATTACGCTGTGTGATGTCATCACAACACTTCCTGTCCACTGCACTGGAGAGGGATGTGGGAGGGTTATGTACTCTGCCGGGAGTCTGGGAGAACTCCCCCAAATTTGTCTTGGCAAGTATTCTGTGGCAAGAGGACGTATAGGCGTATTCGCAGACATAGCGGGCTGCATAGTATACAGATTTCTTATATTTCATGTTGTATTGTAGAACGGCTCCTGGTCTGTGTACCGGGTGTAATTCTCCCTATCCTCATTCTCTGCATATGGACAGTGGCATAGTACTATGTTATAGCATATTTTACACAGTCTGGAAAAGATTTGCCAAAGCCTATTTAATAGGGACAGATAAATGTATTATATGCAATAATGTTTTATATATCTTTTCCATTTACTCATTTTTTTTTGAATCCCGAGTTATGTCTTCCAGTTGCACTGTGCCCGTGTGAATTGTCAGAACCGAATCATACGTGCTCGGCTGCATCGCTGTGCACCAGAGTATCAGTTATTGCCGCCATTTGCTGACAGTAATGCCGACACAGCAGTGTGAGAGCGGTGTTATCCCAGCTACTGTATAATATAGGCTCAGTGCTACGTCTCTTGTTCTGAGAGCTAAGCCTGTGTCCTCCTATATGCACACGTAGCTGCTTAGTACTACTTCTTCTGCTCTTGTTACTGGCTTCATGTGTCTTCTGGGTGTAATTCACACTCCTGTTATTGTTCTGTTATATATCTTCTGATTATAGCTCTTCTGTGTTACTTTATCATTTGCTGAGAATGAGTTTATAAAGTAGAAAATAAAATTGCGATCATGGCAAGCTAGGGGATGTACAGCCGTGTAACGGTAGTGTACGTGTTATGTACAGAAACATATGAAGTGGCGCGGCGCGGCGATTCCCGCCTCATTTACTATTGGAGTAACCTGTGCTGGACTCATTTACTCTGCTCGCCATTTATTTGCTCATCCCAGGTGACCGCAGCTACTGATTGCCAGGCAAAGGCATTTAAGGGGAGGTGCGGTGACAGGGACGGCCGGCGTACCTGGAAATGGGGGCGTGTCCTCCTCGTTTTCCGAGAGTGTCAAGGCCAGGGGCTACACGCACTGACGCAATTTCCTGGCCTCGCAAGCCAGCCAGCCTGAGTAAGCTAGCCTGCGGCCTGGCGCCGTCCACCAGGTGATCACAGCCTGCGAATCACCCCCTATGTTACCGCCACATAATGTATTATGGTAAAACTGATCATACCTCTGTGCTGCTTCGCCCGCTCCCTCTGGCTGGGCTTCATCTGCTCTCTGTGGTGTTTCCTTCCCTTAGGATGAGCCCCTTGGGGCCGATTTTCCCTCTCATTATGGGGGAAATCAAAGCTTTGGAACGCCTCTTGTTTCCGAGCGCTTGGCTGCCCCAGATTCCCGGCCTCCTCCTGGAAGGGGGAGCCCATCACCTCCTCTCCGGCAATGAAAGATAACACCCCGCCATGAGTCCTTTCCCTCAGGCCAGCCCCTGACCTTCCGTTGGGCTGCTCTTGGCGCTCACCAGGCCACAGCTCTTCCTTGTACTTGTTCTCTGAAACTCTCTTACGTTTGGCTCGGGGCTGGAAAGCGTTGGCACACATGAAGTCAGTGATAACTACGAGGAGGACAAGGCCGAGCTGGCATAGGCTGCTGAAACGAGACGCCATTCTTCACAATCATGCACCTGCAAACCCATCAAGAGACGAGAGTAATTATCAGAGACTCTGACAAAAGGATAACATCTGCTTTCTAACACATTGCTAAGACATTACAGCATCTGGGAAAGAGAAGCCCAGCGAGTAATGGACAGATTCTATACGGAAGGCGCTGGAGACGGGCGATATTCATTCTCTCATCTGTACAGAAATGACAATAAGTTCCTCGTTAATCAGAGCATATTATCTGACGTGGGAGGCAGGCTCAGAAAGGCAGCGTATTTCTAAGATGAGCATAAATCTACATAAAATATAATATTTATCATTATTTTACTTTATTATTGACGTTAAGCCCTTGGACGGAAGATACAGGAGCACTTCGCTGTACAGTCATTTTACCAGCTTTAATACTTATAAACTTTCCTGTCACCAGGCAGATTGGGGCTTATTCAGAGCTGCATATAAGATATAAGTCCGTTTTGTGTATAGATCTAGCGATTATGAGCACCGCGCTCGCTCAGTATCCGATCCTGTAGAACTTTGCGCAACTACAGAAGATTCAGAGTAAAATATGAGTCAATGGGGCGTTCACACATAGGCGTTCAGTGATCTAAGGGCGTGTTGTGGGCGTATAGGGTGACTTGCAGGATATTTACATGTGAGCAATGCACTCTGGGCCTAATTCAGGTTTGTACGCAATACCGATGTTCTCGCAAATGACCAATTATCGGCCAACTGTGCATGTGCCACGTCCGCACCGCGCACGCCTCCGGTTACCTTTGCAATGCCCCTCGCAGTGAGGATATAATGACAAAGTGAAAGACAGAACAGGTGTCAACAGGGAGTGGATGGAAAAACGCAGGCGCATCATGGCCATTTTCGGGGCGTCTATCTGCCGTAAGCTGCGATCGTGTATGTAGTGAAACATGGCCCCTGCGTTGCTACTGTCGCGGCCAGTCTGCGTACCCATAGGGCATCCCTAGCAGTCGATGTTCCTTGTTCTTGTGAAAAGTCTGTGTATGCGTACGCAGCTGCGAATGAGTTTGCGGTGGCTCCAGTGGGTGTCTGTCTTCTTCTCTAGGCAGCAACTTTACTCGCTACGATTAGCTGTCACGAAGCGTAAAAAAAAAAATCCCAATTTTATTATGGCCTCATTCCATGTCAGACTTTATAGAGCATCAAGAGATGACAGGAAAGTTCTGTTTTATAGGACTTTATTCTGCGAGAGCCCAGGGAAGCGCTGATATAACAGCAGACAGACACGAGATACTGTGCGCTTAGCCCCCGTGTAGTGACATGATCTTCTTATGTTGTCCTGAGCGCTGTAATACAAGCGGGGTCATTTACTTCCTGCCACTTACATCCTCACAGCAAATCCGGAGCACGGTATTCATGTCACATCATCTACATTTCACTCAGGACACTTCTTATATAGTATATCATTTACTTAGTATTTATTTGCAGCTATTTATAAAGCACCCACAAATTCCAAAGCGCTCTACACACTACAGAGAAGTTACACAGGTAACACAAAATAAAGTTTATATATGGGAGCATAAGTATATATTTGGAAGTCACTCTTTTAAAGATCATCTAATTTTATATGCGAGGTATATAGATGACATTTTAATTATTAGGCACGGAAGAAGGATTTTTGGCTTTTATGAATCATCTTAAAATAAATTAATATAACTTATCTTTTACATTTCAATTCAACCTAGAAATTGAATTCCTGGATTTAATTACAGGCAGTGATAACCATGGTATTGTGAGCCAAAGTGACACTAACAGTTATGGTCACTTCAATAGTGGACAAGTAAACAGATGGAAGACCAATATTCTCTTTTCACAATTTTGCCATGTACAGAGAAATTGCAGTTCGGATGTAAGAAAACAACTGGAAATCTATGCAGGAAGATTCCGAGATAGGAAATACCCAGAAGACACCATACAGTGCAAACAACATTCAGTAATGATCTGGAGAGAAGAGAAGTATTAACAATTTAACATACAAAACCAGGGAAATGAAGAAGGCTTTTTCTAGTGCAATAGCTGCAACATATGTAAATGTGTCAACAGTGATAATGATAAATTCTCAAACTATAATAACACAACATTTTACCAAGTCAAGAGTTTAATAAACTATATGACGACATGGGTAATTTATGTAATTGAGGCGCCCATTCATCAACACTAAAATAAACGTTTTTAAGGACATTTTCCTTAATTACCGTTATTTTAGTATTCATGAAGACACTTAACACAGGAGCTATCACTCTCCGCTCAGCACAAGATCTGCGTCGCTCATCCCCGCACAGTACTTGCTCCCATTCAGTTACAGGACTTTCTTCGGGCTGCACTCACTCTATGGAATGCCTTACCACACACAATAAGACTTTCCTCTAGTCTCCAATCCTTCAAGCGTACCTGAAAACTCTTCAGGCAAGCTTATCAGATTCCAGAACCGCCCACATAACCTTCATAGCTTCCATATCTAATTATATCCCCTTTTACAATCCACACATAACCTCACATATTGTCTTTCACATCCTCCTGACATTTGGCCGACATTCCTGTGTGACTGGATCATGCAGCCAACCTAGAAACTCTGCATTCTGGCCGGACCAAAATGCAATATATATAGCACCTATCCTTGTGTATCCATGCCTATTTCCCTATAGATTGTAAGCTTACGAGCAGGGCCTTCCTACCTATATATCTGTCTGTTATTACCCAGTTTTGTTCTATTTATGTTTCCAATTGTAAAGAGAAATGGAATAGGCTGCGCTATATAAGAAACTGTTAATAAAAAAATAAGGTAACAGCAAAATATAATGCTGGGGCTACAAGTAACATTAGCGATCAAACAGTATAACATTCCATTCTACGGGGTACAGTTGCCGACAGAATGACTCCGCGTCACAAGGCTCTGTGCATCTCCTGGTCTTGCAAACACCACTGTATGCAAGATGACTGGAAATGTGTAGACTGACCAAAAAAGCCGAGATTACAACTGTTTTTAGCAGATGAACGATTACACGTGTGGATAAAACCCAACAAGACAATGGACTCCAAATACCAACAAAGGATAGTCCAGGGCGAAGGTGGTCCTGTTATGGTGGGGGTGGTTTCACTGACCAGCGGACGCTACGTAACCATCCCTGCGGATAATTTGCACCCGTTCATGTTATGTGATGCTCTTCAAGCCTGACAATGCGAAACCGCACAGGTCTGTAGCCCCCAGGTTATGGCTGGAGAAGCATTCCTCTGAGTTTGGCATTATGAGTTATCCCCCTTGTTTGCTGGGACAGAACCTAATAGAAGACATGTGATGCAGTACCAAATCCCATCAATGGCAGGGTTCCACCACCAATGGATATCAGGGATTTGTGGACAATAATATTTAGGAGGCATGGTGTACACTATCTACACAGTGCTTCAGAGAGCTTAAGGAGTCCATGCCCCATTGTATTGCAGCTGTAATCTGATTAAAAAGGAGGACCTACGCATTACATGAGTGTACAATGTAAGTGTAAGGAGGACCTAGGCATTACATGAGCGTACAATGTAAGTGTAAGGAGGACCTAGGCATTACATGAGTGTACAATGTAAGTGTAAGGAGGACCTAGGCATTACATGAGCGTACAATGTAAGTGTAAGGAGGACCTAGGCATTACATGAGTGTACAATGTAAGTGTAAGGAGGACCTAGGCATTACATGAGCGTTCAATGTAAGTGTAAGGAGGACCTAGGCATTACATGAGCGTACAATGTAAGTGTAAGGAGGACCTAGGCATTACATGAGTGTACTATGTAAGTGTAAGGAGGACCTAGGCATTACATGAGCGTACAATGTAAGTGTAAGGAGGACCTAGGCATTACATGAGCGTACAATGTAAGTGTAAGGAGGACCTAGGCATTACATGAGCGTACAATGTAAGTGTAAGGAGGACCTAGGCATTACATGAGCGTACAATGTAAGTGTAAGGAGGACCTAGGCATTACATGAGCGTACAATGTAAGTGTAAGGAGGACCTAGGCATTACATGAGCGTACAATGTAAGTGTAAGGAGGACCTAGGCATTACATGAGTGTACAATGTAAGTGTAAGGAGGACCTAGACATTACATGAGCGTACAATGTAAGTGTAAGGAGGACCTAGGCATTACATGAGCGTACAATGTAAGTGTAAAGAGGACCTAGGCATTACATGAGTGTACAATGTTAGTGTAAGGAGGACCTAGGCAGTACATGAGTGTACAATGTAAGGAGGACCTAGGCATTACATGAGTGTACAATGTAAGTGTAAGGAGGACCTAGGCATTACATGAGCGTACAATGTAAGGAGGACCTAGGCATTACATGAGTGTACAATGTAAGTGTAAGGAGGACCTAGGCATTACATGAGCGTACAATGTAAGTGTAAGGAGGACCTAGGCATTACATGAGCATACAATGTAAGTTTAAAGAGGACCTAGGCATTACATGAGTGTACAATGTTAGTGTAAGGAGGACCTAGGCAGTACATGAGTGTACAATGTAAGGAGGACCTAGGCATTACATGAGTGTACAATGTAAGTGTAAGGAGGACCTAGGCATTACATGAGCGTACAATGTAAGGAGGACCTAGGCATTACATGAGTGTACAATGTAAGTGTAAGGAGGACCTAGGCATTACATGAGCGTACAATGTAAGTGTAAGGAGGACCTAGGCATTACATGAGTGTACAATGTAAGGAGGACCTAGGCATTACATGAGTGTACAATGTAAGTGTAAGGAGGACCTAGGCATTACATGAGCGTACATTGTAAGTGTAAGGAGGAGACCTAGGCATTACATGAGCGTACAATGTAAGTGTAAGGAGGACCTAGGTATTACATGAGCGTACAATGTAAGTGTAAGGAGGACCTAGGCAGTACATGAGTGTACAATGTTAGTGTAAGGAGGACCTAGGCATTACATGAGTGTACAATGTAAGTGTAAGGAGGACCTAGGCATTACATGAGTGTACAATGTAAGTGTAAGGAGGACCTAGGCATTACATGAGCGTTCAATGTAAGTGTAAGGAGGACCTACGCATTACATGAGCGTACAATGTAAGTGTAAGGAGGACCTAGGCATTACATGAGTGTACTATGTAAGTGTAAGGAGGACCTAGGCATTACATGAGTGTACAATGTAAGTGTAAGGAGGACCTAGGCATTACATGAGTGTACAATGTAAGTGTAAGGAGGACCTAGGCATTACATGAGCGTACAATGTAAGGACGACCTAGGCATTACATGAGCGTACAATGTAAGTGTAAGGAGGACCTAGGCATTACATGAGTGTACTATGTAAGTGTAAGGAGGACCTAGGCATTACATGAGGGTACTATGTAAGTGTAAGGAGGACCTAGGCATTACATGAGCGTACAATGTAAGTGTAAGGAGGACCTAGGCATTACATGAGCGTACAATGTAAGTGTAAGGAGGACCTAGGCATTACATGAGCGTACAATGTAAGTGTAAGGAGGACCTAGGCATTACATGAGCGTACAATGTAAGTGTAAGGAGGACCTAGGCATTACATGAGCGTACAATGTAAGTGTAAGGAGGACCTAGGCATTACATGAGCGTACAATGTAAGTGTAAGGAGGACCTAGGCCTTACATGAGCGTACAATGTAAGTGTAAGGAGGACCTAGGCATTACATGAGCGTACAATGTAAGTGTAAGGAGGACCTAGGCATTACATGAGCGTACAATGTAAGTGTAAGGAGGACCTAGGCATTACATGAGTGTACAATGTAAGTATACCTACGTAGAGCACTATGAAGAGAGTTTTAATGAAATTCGAAAAAGGTGCCACAAGCAAGCCAATTGAGAATCGTCACGGGCCCAGGTACAGATGCCGTTGGTCAATCCTGACTTGTCTTTGCTCCGCCCATCCGCGCTGGTTTATATTAGCTAGTGTGAGACGGTGCACAGGAGTTTGATTGACGGCACACAGGAAGAAGACAGTTGCAGTAGACCCGGACCAGCACCCCGGCGGCAAGCAAGGAGGTCACCTAAGTAAACGCTGGACACTCTGGGGAGCAGCAGCAACTGCAAAAGAACTAACGCGGGCCACTGCTGTCCAGGTGAAGACAGAGCCACGGCACCCAAGAAGCATTACTGAAGCCCTGAGGTGGTGGAGGAGGAGTCCTCTTCTTAGATGAATTCCCAGGAAGAGTTGACGAGGGAGGTTCCTGGCTGAACCAGGTCTAGTTCAGCCCACAGACTACAGACCCAGTAGAACCCCAGTGGGGATTTTTGTACCTTCTGTCACTAGGCCACCAGTATGTTCTCACCAGCTCTAGGCCATGGCCACCTAATACTAGTTTTGGCGCTAGCCTGTGCTGCTGTGATAGTTTGGGCACTAGGCCCGTGTCTGTGTAAGGGCCGGATTAAACCTTCAGGTGGCTGAGGCACTTAAGACAGTGGGGCCCGCCACCACTCCTCTCCCTTTTGTCAAGCAATGCCCCCACTTGTCATCCGGCCCACCGCCACTTGTCTGGCCCTTACAAACTCTACCGCACTGCACAGTGCAGCAATGGGAGAGATGCAAAAACAAAATATAGTGATCTCCATTAATTACTGGTGATGTTATTTGTTGCTGGCAAAGTTCTTCCGCCCTCCCTGAAAGGAGAGGTGACCATTGGTCGGGAATGGAGGAGATAATCAGTGGGAGTCGTGTATATCACAGGTAGAGATGAGGCATCCTATTTGGGGAGGGGCTGTTACAGGAGATATTTATTTCTGGTTTATTCTTATAAGTGAGAAGAACTAGGGATCATTTCTGTCTACTACACTGTGCATCACATTTCCTGTCTCTCCCTATTTAGGGACAGTTGGCAATACGCAGTTCCCAAGCTGCATGTTAAGGGTGTCAACTGAATTCAGTACAATGTGCCATGACGCTCCGCTACGCACATATCTGCCATTGACGGCAGACGGTACAGCTACATCCCTGTGAAAAAACAAGGCAGACGTGTGTCTGCTTCATTGTCTAACAGAGTGGAACCTTCCTCTCACTCTATAACTAAGTTTTTCACCTTCTCAATCATTGCCACTTTTGTCACACAGAGCGTTGCAGAGCCGCGTCCTTTTATATCATGTTGGAATTAGTAATGATGCTGAAAATAAAATGGGAAAACACGGTGACACCAAATATGTTATCTGAGATAATGCAGGTTGGGAATGTGCTGTTTTATTTGCGTACTTCTTCCATATGAAGTTGTCTCGGTTAGCTGTGCATGCTGGGAATGAATTCAGGACTCCATACCAATGTGTGCCAGGAGGTATAGCGAGTCTCTGAGATAAATAAGCTGTAATATGCATTACTCCAGAAGGAGGAGAGGGGAGAGACAAGGGTTACATGATCTCCAGTGGTGGCTGCAGGAGCACATGGAACCCAGGAGGGATTATAGGGAGGGCAGCGTATCCTGGTGGGTACAATCTGCTGATATAAACTGTGCTCCAGATTCACATGCAAATGAGAGTCATTAATCATTCTGAGGTTTCCTTTTCATTTCCTTCCCTCCAATGTCTTATTTCCCTGCTGTTAGAATTTTTGGAGAGAGTGTCCCCTCCCCTCGGTGCTCTCCAATGTACCGAGGACTCTGCCAGGATTGCACGGCTGCTGTTGTTGTTACCAGCCTTCTGCCCAGCTGGCGCTAACACTGCGCCTTGGCACTCAGCCCCTAGTAGTAATACATTGAGCCTCACACACGCTGCCAACCCATTCATTACCTCATGTTATATCACCCTGTATAAATGTGTCATCAAATATGAAACTGTCTCCTCAATATGGGAATCATTAAATCAGACTTTTTCTGCTCATTAGTGATGTAACAAATCCATTATAATTAGGTTACTGAGTCCTCTGGCACAAGCCTGGCCGTATCCTGTAATGCCAGCCCTGGACAGTGATGAATGAAAGGAACGAATACTGGGGAGGCCACAAAAATATCTGCAGCCCAGTGGACAGGTCCGATGTTCAGAAAAGCAGCTTTCATGGGTGAATCCCGGGACTGACTGCTAACCACCAGGATCAATGTCCCAATAGGAGCATATATTTAGGTGGTCAAATTAGACATTACCAATCATCTGTCCATTCTATGGGGCTTATTAGGGTGGTTGAAAGATGTCCGTGTGTACTGGTGACTAGCAGTAGTCTTCAGACCATACTTGGGGGGGTATTCCTCAAGGTGAATGGGCCTGTTATACACGCAGACACAGTAGCTTACGCATGGCTATGTAACAGACCCATTCACCATTGGTGTCCTGATGTGGCTGCTGTAAACTCATCAAGCTCCGAAACCTGAGCCCCACTCCCTCCTAGTGCAAGGACCTCCAGAGCGCGAAGAGCGATCCATTCAGATCCCTCCGAACCTCGCTGTGCACATGTGCGCGGTAACTCTGCCCGGCAATGTACACTTTCACCACTATGGGTTAGCGGCGAGTAGTAGGAGCAATAGGGCTTGCTGGACAGCTTCTTATCGGCGCAGCTGTCCCGACACGCAGCACTAATGAATTGCTCCAGTGCATTTGTGTCTGCTGCCGCAACTTGCAGCGAGTCAGAAGTATAATTTTTAATTAGAATACATGCTCCATAATGATCCTATAGATTTCCACTAGAGATGTGCGGTTCTCCAGAAATCCAAATCCACCTGAATTTCGTGAATCCAGGTAAATCCGAGTCGCGGTTCTAATCTGGGGAGATCCGGGTAAATCCAGGTTGCGGTTCTTATCTTTTTGCGGGTTTTGTATTGCATAAATTACATGATTTTAGCTGTTTTGAAAACTTTTTATCTATTTTTTATTTTAAAAAATCCAGATCCAAAACCAAAACACTTGAGGGTGGTTTGCAAAACCAAATCCAGATCCAAAACCAAAATATGGGGGTCGGTGCACATCCCTTATGCCATACAATCATTATGGGACATAGCAATTGTTTGCTGGCTACACGCACTGCGATGCTGGGCGCCAGCATGTGGGCAGGGGCGCAGACAGGGCGGCGAGCCCTGGTCTATCCAGGCCACCTAAGGAGGCATAGTCACTCCCTGAGCATCAGTGTGGCTACACACGCTCCAAAGTCATATCATCGCCATGGCAGCCCTGCGTGTGCGGTCAGTACTATACATGTTATATGCTCATGAGATAGGAGATATCTCTTCATGAAGCTGCAGGGGCCTCTGTACCGAAAGACTTTGATCACATCCCGTCTAATGCAATAAACTGCTAATGAGATTATTAATAACCTCAGTTTATAACTAATCTACAGATCCAGAGGTAGAAGCTTATTTAAAGCACAAAAAGCACTCACATGTCTGAACTATGAGTCGGGATTGCCCCAGAGCCAGTGGTAGAAGGATCTAAGCCCATCATGTTTAAAGCTCTACAAACTGGTGGAAACGGATTGCAGGACCTGGCGCAGGTCAGGGTCTCTCCCTTGCATGGACATCTTGGAAAGTTGAAGTTACTGAAGACAGGAGATAAAAGAGTGAAACTGTCTTTGGGTGGGATCATTCAGCTCCCTGAGACCAAAATAGTCCATGACCAAATCCAACAAAAACAATGCAGACAAATCAGTCAGCCACCCCCCATTTGGCCACCAAACGTTGGGACTATTGGTGGGGTTACGTAGACTTTTGGCCCATGTTTGCATGGTTTGTCTTTCCACCAAACAAAATAATTAGCCATTGGCTGACCTGCTGCATCGGCCAGTACAATGACTCGAGGCTTCTCCAAGAAGGTGACGTCAGACCCTATTGTGTGACCATTAGCCCACTGCATTATATTATGTTGGACACCACTGTGCTAAAGTATTTATTAAATCCAGAGATCATATAACGAAGGTTAGAGATACCAATTATGTGGGAGCCTATAGAGATGGAGCATTCGTGGTCGCCCAGCCGTACAGGAAGCTGCAGATGTCGCAGGATGTCATGGCAATCAGTGATGAGCAGTTGAGGTAATTGCGTTAATAAAAGCCTCTATATGTATCATTACATAGTGCATCTCTCGGCACCACATGAATAAGATACTATTAATTCTACAACTGAAAGCAAACGTTATGATGTGCATGCTGCCCGTATACGGCTGTCCTTTCACATCTCAGCCTGTACACTGCGCTACCTCCCAGCACAATGGCCTTGGGAATAATAGTCATCGTGCCACACATTCCAAGACCGAAATGTCTGCTATAAATCAGGCCTCAGGGGTCTCCGGACGTTTATCGTGTTATTAGCAGGATGAAACTACGTCTACTCTCCATGAATTCACAGACTAGAGGCTTGGCAAGAGCAGGGACTTCATAGTGAGCTGGAATTAAACTCTCATTAAACATCAAAGTTATGCTCCCCAGCCCATCCGCACGCTGCGCTCACTCGGCGGTGGCCGCATTGTCGCTTTCTGGACCAGATATTAAAGGTTTTATTTGGGAGGCTGAGTGAGAAAACATTGGCTGTAATAAGGAGGCAGCTGGGGGGCCAGAGAGCAGCTCTATATATCTTTGTTCTCTCTCTTCCCATGCTCCGCACAAGGTTATAGGAGAGATGGATGGACTTGAGAAGATGACCCATATACAGAACTACAGGCAACAAAGTGTAAAGACGATTATTGTTTCTCATCTTGTGCACAACTGCACAAAGGGCTGAGATAATGACGGCAAGCAGAATCCTCTGTATAGCTTTTATCTACAGAGAAATACAAAGGACATTGCAGATCGCAGAGAGGCCGGTAACATCCCTCTCATGTATAACACAAAAATAGCTTCACAAACATTTGTCTAATACCAAAGAAAACAGCTTTCTCTGTAACCCTTTCTCTCGCCAGCTTTATCTATTGGGAAACAGCTTTATCTATTGGGAAACAGCTTTATCTATTGGGAAACAGCTTGATCTATTGGGAAGCAGCTTTATCTATTGGGAAACAGCTTTATCTATTGGGAAGCAGCTTTATCTATTGGGAAACAGCCTTATCTATTGGGAAGCAGCTTTATCTATTGGGAAGCAGCTTTATCTATTGGGAAACAGCTTTATCTATTGGGAAGCAGCTTTATCTATTGGGAAACAGCTTTATCTATTGGGAAGCAGCTTTATCTATTGGGAAGCAGCTTTATCTATTGGGAAACAGCTTTATCTATTGGGAAGCAGCTTTATCTATTGGGAAACAGCTTTATCTATTGGGAAACAGCTTTATCTATTGGGAAACAGCTTTATCTATTGGGAAACAGCTTTATCTATTGGGAAGCAGCTTTATCTATTGGGAAACAGCTTTATCTATTGGGAAACAGCTTTATCTATTGGGAAGCAGCTTTATCTATTGGGAAACAGCTTTATCTATTGGGAAACAGCTTTATCTATTGGGAAACAGAGATTTGGGTTCTTCATTTTTAGGAAAGGGAGAGGCAAAAACAATCAAAATATAATGTTCTCCATTAATAAGTGGTGATGTTATTTGTTGCTGGCAAAGTTCTTCCGCCTCCCTGAAAGGAGATGTGACCATTGGTCAGGAATGGGGGAGATAATCAGTGGGAGTCGTGTATATCACAGGTAGAGATGAGGCATCCTATGGTCCAGGCAGTTGGGGAGGGGCTGTTACAGGAGATATTTATTTCTGGTTTATTCTAATAAGTGAAAAGACCTCGGGATCATTTCTGTCTTCCACACTGTGCATCACATTTCCTGTCTCTCCCTATTTTGTAGTGACAGATCCTCTTTTCAAATGAATTTGGGATGCCGGGCAGGCAGGGTCCCCGGGGGGCATTATGCTGCAGGTGGCACAGATATACCCCCTAGCTGTGTATGTACCAATGGAGTCACTCCCTAACCTGCATTCCCAGGCCCCTACACAAGCTCAGGCAATCGCCACCCCCGTCCATCACCATCAGTGTGCCATGTTACCCATCCATTGCACAGAGCTATAGATACATCTCCTAACAGGTGTGTACACGCCAACGTGTGGGTCTGCATGGCCTGCATCTGCATGAGCACATCCTTCCTGAGACAACACCCCTTTCCACATCTGTTCCTGCCAGTGGCGTAATTAGGGAGGGGGGGAGTCGAGCGGCACAGGTGCCCTGGGTGCAGCGGCAGGCTGAGCAGAGGGGGGCGCCACTGGCCAGGGCATCGTACCCGCACCGCCCACCCCCATTGCACCCAGACTGAAGGCTTTGATGTTACTAACGAGCAGGCAAGTGTGCTTGCTGTTGCTGACTGTAGGGGGAGCTGCATTCTCTATCCTGATTCCTGAGAGCTGCCACCGGGTGACATGATTATTACTTCCCCGGCACTCTCTCCGCTCTGGAGCAGCCAGGTGCGTATTCGTTTTTTTGCGGGGGCCGGACTGCCGGGGGGTGACATTTAAAACAATTGATGCCAGTGACGTATTCATTTGGCTGGCTGCATTTGTGTGAAAGATGTATGTGTCTGTATCAGTGTGTGTGTTATCTATGTCAATGTGTATGTGTTGTGTGTGTATCTGTGATGGTGTACTGAGTGATGACATGGGGAGGTGATGGTGTGGATGAGAGATGACACAGGGGGGAGGCGAGGGTGTGGCCGAGAGATGATGCAGGGGGGAGGTGATCTTAAGGCTGAGAGATGACGCAGGGGGGAGGTGATGGTGTGGCTGAGAGACGACGCAGTGATGGTGTGGCTGAGAGACGACACAGGGGGGGAGGTGATGGTGTGCTGAGAGACGATGCAGGGGTGTGTGATGGTGTGGCTGAGACAATGCAGGGGAGAAATGATGGTGTGGCTGAGAGACGATGCAGGGGGGGAGGCGATCTTGAGGCTGAGAAACGACGCAGGGGGGAGAGGATGGTGTGCTGAGAGACGATGCAGGGGGGGAGGTGATGGTGTGCTGAGAGACGATGCAGGGGTGGGTGATGGTGTGGCTGAGACAATGCAGGGGAGAGATGATGGTGTGGCTGAAAGACGATGCAGGGGGGAGGCGATCTTGAGGCTGAGAAATGACGCAGGGGAAGAGGATGGTGTGCTGAGAGACGACGCAGGGGGAGAGGTGATGGAGTGGCTGAGACAACGCAGGGAGGGGAGGTGATGATGTGCTGAGATGACACAGGATGGGTGATAGTGTGGCTGAGAATGCAGGGGGGAGGTGATGGTGTGCTGAGACGACATGGGGGTGGACGATGGTGTGGCTAAGAGACGACGCAGGGGGGAGGTGATGGTGTGGCTGAGAGATGACGCAGTGATGGTGTGGCTGAGAGATGATGCAGGGGGGGAGGTGATGGTATGGCTGAGAGACGACGCAGTGATGGTGTGGTTGAGAGATGACGCAGGGGGAGAGGATGGTTTGCTGAGAGACGACGCCGGGGGAGATGTGATGGTGTGCTGAGATGACACGGGGGTGGGCGATGGTGTGGCTGAGAGACGACGCAGGGGGGGAGGTGATGGTGTGCTGAGATGATATGGGGGTGGGCGATGGTGTGGCTGAGAGACAACGCAGGGGGGGAGGTGATGGTGTGGCTGAGAGACGACGCAGTGATGGTGTGGCTGAGAGATGACGCACGGGGGGAGGTGATGGTGTGACAGAGAGGACACGGGGAGATTGTGTGGCTGAGAAAGGCAGAAGAAAGGAAGTTACACGGGGAATGAGTCTGGTTGAACCACTATCGTATGATGATGACCTTGTTAATATTCCTACACAAACAGGCATCTTCTGGACGATGTCACCTACATGAATAGTAAATACTGGTTCCTCCTCTATGGATGGAAGTGTAGATACCATCAGAGCCTTTGATTCAGCATCCACTTAGTAACGTTTCCTAATTTTCTGAGCAATCGCAATGTGAACTCCTGTGGCGCAGCTAGGGGGACAGATGGGGCATGTGCCACAGGTGACAAAAGTATGGTGATGCCAGCAGGGGATGCAGAGTGCAGCTACAGTGATGCCACAAAGCCCGAGGGCAGAGAGAGAGGGCCAGCCTGCAGTTATCCCCTCCCAGAGGCTATGCTTTGCAGCAATAGACTGCATGGCTCCTTTCTCCCCTGTCTGTCGCTACATGGCCTCGCCCCCTCCTCACAGACAGCAGCAGCCTTGGTGAACCAACTACCAGGCAGCTGGAGAGCAGGGAGGTCGGGCTAGCCTACAGTGATCCCTGACAACAGATGCAAGAGTGGGCTCAACAGCATCCATCTTTGAATTAGGCCCAGTAGCTGCAACAGGAGAGGGACAGATTCAGCAGAAGACATCTCACACAGGTAAGTTAGGGTATGGAGGGGGGGGTAGGATAGTTTATGGTAGGTAATACTGAGAAGAAGGGGAAGGGGTAAAGAGTTAATGATTTAATGAAGTTAATTAGAAATAAGTTTTTATTATGAGTAATGTAATTAGGAGTAAACTGCTGTCTGTAGTATATGGTGGTCACTAATGCTGTTTATATTAAATGGTGGTCACTAATGCTGTCTTAAGTGTATGGCAGTCACTAATGCTGTCTGTAGTATATGGCAGTCACTAATGCTGTATGTAGCATATGGCAGTCACTAATGCTGTCTGTAGTATATGGCAGTCACTAATGCTGTCTGTAGTACATGGCAGTCACTAATGCTGTATGTAGTATATGGCAGTCACTAATGCTGTATGTAGTATATGGCAGTCACTAATGCTGTTTGTAGTATATGGCAGTCACTAATGCTATCTGTAGGATATGGCAGTCATTGATGCTATCTGTAGCTGTGTATGTGTGTGTGTGTGTGTATATGTCAGTGTAGTGTGGTGCCTGTAGCTGTGTGTGTCTCAGTGTAGTGATGGTACCTGTAGCTTTGTGTGTGTCAGTGTAGTGTGGTGCCTGTAGCATTGTGTGTGTGTCAGTGTAGAGTGGTACCTGTAGCTATGTGTGTGTCAGTGTGGTGTGGTACCTGTGTGTGTGTCAGTGTAGTGTGGTACCTGTAGCTGTGTGTGTGTGTGTCAGTGTAGTGCGGTACCTGTAGCTTTGTGTGCGTCAGTGTAGTGTGGTACCTGTAGCTATGTGTGTGTCAGTGTGTAGGGTGGTACCTGTAGCTATCTCTGTGTGTCAGAATAGTGTGGTACCTGTAGCTGTGTGTGTCAGTGTAGTGTGGTACCTGTAGCTATGTGTGTGTCAGTGTGTACTGTGGTACCTGTAGCTATATGTTTGAGTCAGTGTAGTGTGGTAATTGTAGCATTGTGTTTGACAGTGTAGAGAGGTACCTGTAGCTGTGTGTGTCAGTGTCGTCTGGAACCTGTAGCTGTGTGTGTCAGTTTTGGGTTGTACAGCTTTGTGTGTGTCAGTGTAGAGTGGAACGTGTAGCTGTGTATGTGTGTCAGTGTAGGGTGGTACCTGTAGCTGTGTGTGTGTCAGTGTTGGGTGGTACCTGTAGCTGTGTGTGTCAGTGTAGGGTGGTACCTGTAGCTGTGTGTGTGTGAGTGTAGTGTGGTACCTGTAGCTGTGTATATGTCAGTGTAGTGTGGTACCTGTAGCTGTGTATGTCAGTGTAGGGTTGTACCTGTAGCTGTGTGTCAGTGTAGGGTGGTACCTGTAGCTGTGTATGTGTCAGTGTAGGGTTGTACCTGTAGCTCTCTGTGTTTTAGTGTAGGGATGTACCTGTAGCTGTGTGTGTGTCAGTGTAGTGTGGGGCATGTAGCTGTGTGTGTGTGTCGTGTGGAACCTGTAGCTGTGTGTGTCAGTTTTGGGTTGTACAGCTTTGTGTGTGTCAGTGTAGAGTGGAACCTGTAGCTGTGTATGTGTGTCAGTGTAGGGTGGTACCTGTAGCTGTGTGTGTGTCAGTGTTGGGTGGTACCTGTAGCTGTGTGTGTCAGTGTATGGTGGTACCTGTAGCTGTGTGTGTCAGTGTAGGGTGGTACCTGTAGCTGTGTGTGTGTGAGTGTAGTGTGGTACCTGTAGCTGTGTATATGTCAGTGTAGTGTGGTACCTGTAGCTGTGTATGTCAGTGTAGGGTTGTACCTGTAGCTGTGTGTCAGTGTAGGATGGTACCTGTAGCTGTGTATGTGTCAGTGTAGGGTTGTACCTGTAGCTCTCTGTGTGTTAGTGTAGGGATGTACCTGTAGCTGTGTGTGTGTCAGTGTAGTGTGGGGCCTGTAGCTGTGTTTGTGTCAGTGTAGTGTGGGGCCTGTAGCTGTGTGTGTGTCAGTGTAGTGTGGTACCTGTAGCTGTGTGTATGTTAGTATAGTGTAGTAACTGTAGCTGTGTGTGTGTCAGTGTAGGGTGGTACCTGTAGCTGTGTATGTGTCAGTGTAGGGTTGTACCTGTAGCTCTCTGTGTGTCAGTGTAGGGATGTACCTGTAGCTGTATGTGTGTCAGTGTAGTGTGGGGCCTGTAGCTGTGTGTGTGTCAGTGTAGTGTGGTGCCTGTAGCTGTGTGTGTCAGTGTAATGTGGTACCTGTAGTTGTGTATGTGTCAGTGTAGGGTTGTACCTGTAGCTCTGTGTGTGTCAGTGTAGGGTGGTACCTGTAGCTCTGTGTGTGTCAGTGTAGTGTAGTTCCTGTAGATGTGTATGTGTCAGTGTAGTGTAGTTTAAGGTGGTACCTGTAGCTGTGTGTGTGTGTCAGTATAGTGTGGTGCCTGTAGCTGTGTGTGTGTGTGTGTGTGTGTGTGTCAGTGTAGTGTGGTACCTGTAGCTATGTGTGTGTCAGTGTAGTGTGGTGCCTGTAGCTGTGTGTGTGTGTGTGTCAGAGGAGGGTGTTACCTGTAGCTGTGTGTGTGTCAGTGTAGGGTGGTACCTGTGTGTGTGTCAGTGTAGTGTGGTTCCTGTAGCTGTGTGTGTGTCAGTGTAGGGTGGTACCTGTAGCTGTGTGTGTATCAGTGTAGTGTGGTACCTGTAGCTGTGTGTGTCAGTGTAGGGTGGTACCTGTAGCTGTTTTTGTGTCAGTGTAGTGTGGTACCTGTAGCTGTGTATGTCAGTGTAGGGTTGTACCTGTAGCTGTGTGTCAGTGTAGGGTGGTACCTGTAGCTGTGTATGTGTCAGTGCAGGGTTGTACCTGTAGCTCTCTGTGTGTTAGTGTATGGATGTACCTATAGCTGTGTGTGTGTCAGTGTAGTGTGGGGCCTGTAGCTGTGTTTGTGTCAGTGTAGTGTGGGGCCTGTAGCTGTGTGTGTGTCAGTGTAGTGTGGTACCTGTAGCTGTGTGTATGTTAGTGTAGTGTAGTAACTGTAGCTGTGTGTGTGTCAGTGTAGGGTGGTACCTGTAGCT